>JAOEGS010013418.1:146672-157367 GCA_025447755.1 Corythornis vintsioides | reverse complement strand
ACAATAATATATATTAAAAAAAAAAACCAAATAACCAAAAACCAAAACCCACCACCAACATAAAAGCTACCAAAAAAACCCCACAAAACAAACAAAACCCAACAACACTAAACAACAAAAAAAAGACACAATCAAACCACCCACAACACCAAACAAACCAACCACTTAAAAATGAAACAAAACACCTTAAAATATTAGTTTTAATGCTTTTTTTCAACCACAATATATATGTAGAGTGTACATTATAAGACTAGAGAAAGTCTCAATCTGTTCTAAAGTCTTTAATCTTAGGGAAAATAATTTGTCAATGCTGACAAGGTATAATCAGAATGTGTAATAAAATAGGAAGCCCTATGACATTTTTCTCTTCTGTGAGGAAATCTTTCTCCAGTTCATTTCAAAATGTCTTCAAATTCCTAAATCTATAGCACCTTTCTTCCAAGAATCTTCTAATCCAAGATAAAGATAAACATATGTGAAAACAATAGTCACAGTCCAAGGTAGACTCACTTTCATGTAAAAATAAGAGGAAAAGGAAGTCCATTTTTTTTATGTATCAGTTGGCTTGCTGTATTTTCTCAGTTATTAAAAAAATACAAGGTAAATTGTAGAGATGATAGCATGAGCATGACAGATTTTCTCTTGTGAAGATGAAAGAGAAAAAAGTAGGGAGCTCTCCCACAGAGAAAGAAAAGAAAGCAACATGAAGGATCATAAATGTAAAATCTGAACAACAGATACTTGTGTCTGAAAAATGGCACTGAGTTCCTAACTCTTATTTAATGTTCATTCTTTAATTAACATTCATTTCCCAAGGACATAAGTTTGAAAAGACTGTTTCACATTACTTTAGCACGAAGAGAAAGAATCACTTTTAAGCCATGAAAAGGCTGGAGAAAAAAAAAATAAACATGCCTTCTGAATATAATTTCCTCTTTATTGCTACTGCAAAGTTATGAAATGAAATCTATTATTTAATTACATTGGATCAAGCAACAGGAAGAGAAGGGAGTGTTTGAGTCACAACATCCCTGTAAGGATAAATTACTACACTTCCTCTTGTTAAAAGACAGTTTTCATGGACTGAAACTGTGCGAATGGTTAAAATCAAACCCACAGGAGGTAGGAAGAATTTTTGCTAACAAACAAAAAATCCCAACAATACAAAACAATAAAACAAACCCAACCCAAAAAAATCATAAAGTGTACTTTAAGATTCTTAATAGAATTATTAGCAACAATAAGGGAAAAAAGTAGCAATATTTCTGCCAAAACTTCAATAGTTTGACAATTATTAAAGTCATTCAGATCCCCTCCAGAATCTAAAGATACTTTTTAAAACTATACAATAGCTTCAGGGCCTGCTTTGGTTTACGCTATGCATTGGAGCTATTTAGATAATCTACTATGAAAACTTCAAAATTTATCTGCTATTACCACCAAAATTTTATTAGTCATGAGGGATTTCCCTTAGCTGTGCTTCAGTATTGTTTACTAGATCCTTCAAATTGAATGCAACTGTTGGAAAAGTCAATGATTGTTATTTCTTAAATATATTCTTGGCATAAAAAAATAGGAGAGCTTTAAACTATAATGAAAAGATAGGTTGAATTCTAAAATGTTGGGACATCATGGCAACTGATATAGAGTCCACAACTAGGATATTAATGTGCAAATACTGTTGTATTTTCTATAATTTAAATAAACTTTGACTTGTGCACAAGTCTGAAATAACCTTTCATGGAAATGCTACCTCTTCTCAAAACTAGAATATGCTAAAATATGAGGATATTTCACAGATAATTTGAAGAAACAATAGAAAACATCTTTGAAGCTGTTCAGAAAAGCTCCTCCTAAGCCTAAGGGTGGTATAGGAGAAATAATTTCTTTGAAAAAGCTATCCTAGAGTCTCTCAACAGAGACTGATTTCCTAGGCCCATTAGAGACTGGACTGACCTCTCAAGACTGTAAAATAGATGACATGGAGGGGGTGAGTATAAGACACAAGGTTTTTGAGGAAAGATGAGAGTTTTTAGAGGGATAAAGATAGAAAATGCCCTTTGCACACATTTTCTACATCAAAGATTTTCAGTGTCCTCCAAGTATTCAGTGCACAGTCTCCTTCTAACATGCTCTATGAAAGTGGTCATAAAATAAAAGCTTTCAATTATTTTGTATGTCATGGAACTCTGATTCTTACACTTTTTAATGAAGTCTGATCTTCAATGGAAAATGTTAGGAAGCTACTTGATCCTAATGTGTCATTGTGTCTCGAGAAGCCAGACTTCAACTGCTCAATGTAGGAAATCAAGAAAATATGCCATGAATTTCATTGTACATTATGTGTTCCTTCTTCTTGACACTCAAGCTATTGGCTACTGTCAGACTTCAACTGGCTATGAGGACATTTGGTCAGATTCAGTGACCATATTTCATTCATATTTTAACTACCAATGCTTTGCACATTCTCAAAATGGTTATGAACCAGAAAGGCTTTGGCAGACAGTCAGTCTAGGGTCAATTAAAAAAAAAATAAAAAATCTATCACTGACTGAGCAAGACATCTGATAAAATAGAGGAAACAAGAGATTCATGTCAAGGGACAGAAGTACTTGGTCTTTCAGAAAACTCTCTGGAAATGGGCAACAGGTCCAAGCTGTGGACCTATATAAATCCATTAGGAGAAGACAAATAATTTCCCCTGCCCCGAGGAGATCTCTGCTTTGGGAATCCAACTGTACAATCTTATAATTAAATGCAGCTCCACTGAAACTGCTCATGTGTTAAGTTACTAAGGCTGAGCACAAAGCCAGGATATCCATTACTGGTACCAGAGGAGTAAGAAGAAGATAATGTCAATGATGCCAGCGGGGAGGAGGAAAGCTAGTGTTTCCAGCATTTATCTTTGCCCTTTGGGAGCCACAAAGTAAAGTGTTAGCACTACAGGTTAAATTTCAAAAGACACTGAAACATCACCAAAATCTTTAGGAGGAAAGGCTTGGGAAAAAAATGCAGAGATGCAAAGAAAAATCTTGATTTTCATCAGGAAAATCACACTATAAATGAGCATCTGAGCACAGCGATTCTGACTATGGTAAAGGACAAGCCTTAGTACAATCACCAGGATTCACATTGTTCAGCTCCTAAAAGTGGAAGCACAGTTTTCTTCAAGACATTTATATTTTTCACAGAGCACACAGTCTGAAGGGTCTGAAATAGGGTACATATTTCTATTATTTTTAGAGGTATTTTCTGCAGTGTTTATGCAAACAGGGGAAACACTATCTAAGGTGAATGTGGCATTGCAGAAGTGCAATTGATTTATTTCTGTCAGGAAAACCATCCCAAAACATAACAGAAAAGCATCAGAATACAAAAAGAAAAAAAATAAACACTTCCATTTTTATAGTTTTTTTGTAAGCAAGTGAATTCAAACATCAGTCACAAACTGATAACTCTTCTTAGCAAAAAAGAGTGAAAATGAGCACGAGTAAATCACCAGCGGTATCACTAGAGGTATGATGAAGACAGAAAGAAATCTGTACTCAGAGTAACAGAGTGGATGATAGCTTTCTAAAAGACATGAGGAAGGAGTGATCCAAAGCGAAATGCAGAGTGGAAAAGGAAAAGTTAGAAGGCTGGGTAAGCATTAAGAAGGAACTTTGATTATTGAAGGGATTTAACAGGGCAAGCAAGTAGGGATGAGATTACTAAGAATAATAAATAAAACATTATCCAATAATACAGATCATTCCATTTCGTGTGTTGCTTTTAGGGTTGATTTCTTTATTTTGGAAAAGGTAGGTTACCTATGTGAATGTTCTAATTTTTGTTCAGGTAACAGTGATATCTCCATCCATTTAACAAATAGGCAAAACAAGGCACAGAACACCTCACTGCACATGGGCAAAGATGGGACCAAAGGAAATAATCCTATTTCACTCCCTCACTAACCAATTAACAGCACCCCTTCACTGTTACCTATTCTTCTCAAATGCAAAGGGAAACATCTGCAAAATAAAGCAGAAATATATATATAACCAAAACAAAAAAAAAAAAAAAGAAACCAACTCTTCTGAGCTTTAATTTAAGAGGGTTTTGTAACTAACATTGTATACATTCCTCAGCAAAAACTGTAAATATTTCCCAGTGCCTAAAGCTGTGAAATGCAGAGGTGATTTAGCATATATGCAAACCATAAAAACTGAGCCAAATATATTTCTCTTCTAATTTAGAGTAAGTGGGCCAGCCTTATGTCATATATAATCATAATTCTCAGTGACATTTAAACCAAAAACCAACTAAACATTTTAACTAAAAACCTGTAAACCCACATAAAGCTTTACAAATAGTATCAGTCATTTTAATATAAAGCTAAGAGACAGTAGCATAAACAATGTCAACACAGGCATAAGTTTTCAGTTTAGAACCTGGACCTGGAATACTATAAAAGTAAATCCTCAAATTCACAAGAAGTCACTTTTCAATCAGTGGCTTTCTGGGGAGGAATAGATCTGCAGCACACAGTAAAGCCATACTATTAGAGGTCAAGAAATAAAGGAATAAAGAACTGCCAAAAGTAAAGCTTAATTAGCTTTGTAAGTTGAATTAAGAAGAGAAGCAAAGTAGGATTCAGACATAAAAGAGTATGAAGAAAGATAATCTGTGCAGGATAGAAAATCTAAATGTGGTTCCAAAACAGAAGAATAATTTTCACTAAGAATTGAGAAGAATGGAGATTTTGATAATGGGAGCAACAGTACAACAGCTCATGAAAGAGGCATATGGAAAAGAAAAAATCTTTCTAATGTACTGAATGGAAGTAAAAATCAAAGATTTTAATGAACTCCAGTCATCAACACTAGATATCTCAGATGTGAATGAACTATAAGCATAAGTGAATGTCTGCTGGCATTAATACTCAAACAAATCATCTAAGTTTAGGGAAGCTAAAGGGATCAAATAATTATAGACTGCTGCCTACAAAGACTTGAAGTGTAATGAGAAAGATGACAGATCCAAATTCTTCTTGGGAGTGTCAGATGATATGATGAGGGGTGACAGCCAGAAATTGTAATTTGGAAGGATCAAGTTGAATGTTAAGAAAACCCTTCTCACTGGAGGACAGAGCAGCCCTGCAGAAGTTAAGAAGGAGAGGCTTAGAAAAAATTCCTCCATGGAGCTTCCAAAGCCTGAGCTGGACAAAGCCATGGCTGACCATCTGGTCTAGTATTGGTGACAGTCCTCCTTGGAGTGGGTTAGACTAAATGACTCAAGGGCTTTGACTGTTTCCTTCTTGACTATATTTTGTATATTCTTACAGAATTTTTGGCAAAGGAAATTGTTTACTTCTGTTTGTTCAGGTTCTGACACAACAGACACCCTCCCCTCCATTTAGAATTATTCTCAAAACCAGTGTGTCAAAAAAAAGTGGAAGAGCAGAAATCCAGTCGTGAGGACTCTTCAAAAGATCACAAAGGCCTGACAAGCCTCACCACATCTTTGAGATGCTGCTACAACCACCAACTCAGAAAGTCAGCTGTAGCCAGCTCCACATTATCTATCAATCACAATGGAAAACCTACAGCAGCACTGCCAATAAAGAAGAAAAGAAACAAGGTCTGCTCCTTCACATAAGTGGTTGCACTGTGCACTGAACAAGACCCAGGACAAGATGAAATCTGCTGATTCCTTCAGTAAGAACAAATAAATACATAAAAATAATGTGTTCATTCGCAGCAAGTCATCTAGGCTGATGAATGGCAGTTGCGTGTAAAACGAGTCGAGCAAGGTTATAGGGGTTTCTTTTGATACAACTTGAATGAAAATCAGCTTCTATGATGCCATAAGTATTCCCAGAGTAGATTCCTTAATTATTTGCAGCCTTGGTTCATCCAGATAAATAGGCTGTGCTAATATGTGTTTGAGCTTCATTTAGAAAAAAATAGTTATTCATTACAGATGTATCTCTCCTCTGTGTACTTAGTCACATACTGCAACTGATAATAAAATGCAGAGTGGCTGAGCTCATACCTCTCAGTTAATTTTATCATTTCATCTAGTTAAGATTTGCCTTCTTAAAATCCTATAAGCTAAGTCTTAAAGGCCTTACACAAGATTTTGCAGAACAGCTCCAGAATCAAGGCCTTTTTGAACGGACTTATGTAAACAGTGCTTTATACTCCAGAGTTACCCTTGTTAATAAACTTAAGGCAGTTGGGGTTTTTAGATTTTCTTTAGATGTATTTCTCTGTGTACCTTACAGATGTAATAAACTGTAATATATTAGCTAATGAATGAAAGAGGACATTTGTTGCATGAGAAGGCCACACCATAGAGACTGTTTCTGCTGTTTACAGGCACTTGCAGGGAAATTGGTAATTGGTGGCAAGGACAAAGGTACAGAGACTGAGGTCCCCCATACAAGGACAAATTTCAGGTTTTTAAAAAACAGACAATACCACAAAGCACATATACCATACTGGTCTTTTCTGATAGTCTCAGAGTACTTTACAAGGAGACTCAGTAACATTATCCCCATTTTTCTAATTTAATACCTGAGAAACAGAAATAAAAAATAATTAATCTAAGGTCACTTTACTATTTTTTTGTTTTGTTTTGTTTTGGATCATCATTTCAGTACCTGATTCCATCCTGAGTATGACCCACCAGGGAATACTTACAACTTATCCATTACTTGTCTTCAGAGATAAACCATATTCCAGATATCTCCTTCCAGTCACCTTCAATCTAATCAATATGATGGCAATCTATGCAAATAATTCTTTAAAGCACTCTTTGATGTCCACCTTTTGTTGCCCTACCGATAAATTTAGTGATATCTACCGTATAGTCAGTTAATGAGCTAGTTGATGTTTTGTTAAATGACAGTTAATGTCAGAAACTAAATATAAAAAGATTATTTGATATCCTTATTTCCCATAGGGAACAGATTCCCATAGGAAAAATATCCCCATTTCCCATTCCATTGTGCAATGCATAGAAACGGGCATCTGGGTACTTCCCATGATCTGTAATCCTCAGTCAGCTGTAAAAGTTCAGGCTTGCACAATCTGAACAGAGAGAGATTCACCAAAAGAATTCACATGTCCTGGATCTCCACGAAATGCATCACCCATCATGACACTGGTTTAAGTTGTACATCATGTTGCTTAGTGAATTTGCATTTATTCTCTTGAAGACTATATTTAACAAAATTAAAGCAAGGCTAAATAATTTTTTTGATGGATAACTTTTGGCCCAAAATACAAGGTTGTTCTGTAGCAATAATGGCAAATTTTATTGACATACATTATACCCAGACATAGGATGAAATAGTCCTTAGTTTTAAAATATAGCATAATTTTAGTGGATTTCTATCTGTACGAGATCCAAGTTGTTTTGCTAATAACATCTTATAATGAAAGGATTTTTTAATCAAACAGAAATAGTGTTCTGTTCTATCAAATACAGACTAAAGCACTGGATCTGACCATACTAACAATACTGTCTTAGATGTAGTGACAAATGTCTCATCTAAATATTAATAAGCAGCTTCTAATAAAAGTGCACATTATCCATTTGGTTCATACAATGAAATTTCTGGCCTCAGTACAATTATGCATCATGAGTTCTAGAAATCAAATATATTCACTCTATAATTTTTCTTTTACTCCTATTTCCAGTGTGTAAATGCCAAGTATAAATCTATAAATATTACTTTCATTTTCAGGCTTTATAGTTACGTCACAGTCTCCTGCTACCCAGCACTTGAATTCATGTGAATGTAGTAGAAAATTAAACCCCTTGGTCTTGGCAGAGTGAAATACTGAAATTGTTTCCTGTCCTGATCTTCCATTTCATATTTATTTTCTGCATCATTATTTTCTGCAGTTGTTATTTCCTACAGATAGATTGTGTGGTGAAGCCAGCGGTGTGTTGGAACAGCTATTTCATAATTACAAGTCATAATTTCAATTTCAAATCCATTCATCTAAGCCAGAATAATAATGTGGCACAGTTTACCTCTCTGACAATGAAAATAATCTAAATGGCGTCCACTGCAAGGGGGGAATATTCAAAATTCAAAATAATTCCATACTCCTGCTTTTGAAAGAAAATAAATAAATAATAATAAATGCACCAACCCACAGCTATGAGTGACAGGATTTGTATGACAGCTTAATTTCAATGTCCTTGAAAGTTTATCTATCTCACCAAATATTCTGAAACTATTTACCTTTCAAAACATACTGTTAAATTTTTAGAAGAAAGTTTTACTATAACTCCCTTTCTCATTTATTCCTGTTTTCTGTAATCAGTTTTTCTTTTCCCATGTTCTATGGTCAATTTAAGTCAAGAAAAATGTTTTGGTCTGGGTATGCGAGAAAAAAATCATGTAATCATTTTCAATAAATTTAAATCAATAAATTTTAGTTGAAAAGGCTCGTTTTTATGTACTCAATACAACTTTGAAAAAAAAAATCTTCACTCAGGAATCATCACAAAAATCTAATAAACATTCAATTTAGTTAGAAATAAGCAAACCAAATAATTAATGCAATTTATAAAGATTTTTTTTCCTAAAACTTCATTTTCCCGTTTTACTGGTTTTATTAAGAAGATAGAAAACAAATGCAGAGTAAGCGCTAAATACTGTTGAGTTGAAAGAAGCAAGCATGATTTTGATAACACATTCTCCTTGAACTAAAAAACACTCAAATGCTACTCTAAAAATATCAAGAGGAATGACTCCTATCACATCGAACATGGAAGCAGATTATAGTTTTGGCAATATGGAAATAAAGATTTGCTATGCAAATGTCATGCAGAAATAGTGGCAAGATTTAGGTATAGCCAAGAATGAAGATACAGATGGAAAAAAAAACAGGCAGAAGATCACAGAGAACATTGTAGTGTTAATCTACTCTCAGAGAGTAATGGAGAAAAAGAAAGGACCTTGGTTTTGTCCTTCCTGAATTTGAGTGGATTAAAAAAGTATTTCTAAGGAACCATGCCAAAATGCAGTCCTGGGTAACACAGATGAGTTGAGAGTGGGGAGAGAAATATTCAAAACCCCAGTGTTAAGATGATACTGAACACTTGAAAGTAGATGAGGATAGAAAGCCCAGTGATGAAAAGGAAATGGAATAAGAACAGAAATTCGTGGGATGCCCAAAGAAAGTAAGAAAATTCTGTTGAAAGATATATTGAATTACATAGTGGAAGGAGAGGAAGATTAGAAGAATATGGTGTTTCTCCTTAGGCTGAAAAAAAAACAACCCTTCACTTTCAAATAAGATTTGGAAATGATGTAACCACTGTGAGAAGAAACACTTCATCGTTAGTGGACCAGAAATCAAAAAAGTCTCAAAAATAGTTCTTCCCTCCAAATGCTAGAAGAAGAGCAATAATTTCCATTTCTAATGCTTTCTCAAGTTGTCAAAGACTCAGTGCACATCATGACCAGCTGTCCTTTCTCTTTACCAGCTCATGGGTCCGAGTAATTCTATCCATTAGAACATTCATTTCTGGTGGAAACTACTAATCCAGTCCCCTTCTTACAATGTTATACTTGTCAAAGAGTTATACAGAATATAAAGTTCCATGTTACCTTTATCTTCTGTTTGAGCTAGTACAGAGGCAAACTGTTTTGCACCTGCAGCTTTTACAAGGCAGGAGAGAGATTTTAAAGGAACTGCTGAAGTGACTGAATACTTTATGTGTGAGAGCCAGCATGTGCTCTACATACTTACATTTGCTTAAAAAATCATTATCAGCCAAATTAAACTGAAGTGTGAAATATGGCATGCTGAAAAAAAATGACATATACCACTTTTGCACTCTGGTGGAAAGAATAAGGCAAGAAAATAGGAAAAGCTCTCACACTGTTCATTGAGTATGGAGCTTTTAAAGACTGGTTATAATGATACATAAGTTAAAATAGATTCCATCAGACAAGTAGTAGTATTTCATAATGAAGTAGTCTACTTCTTTCAATCACAGAGTGAGTTCAAGCACCTCCATCTCGTAAGACATTTTCTTTATGTTTTAGCATTATGAATTCTCAACCTTCTGCAACTTAGAATTAACTACAGAGATATCTCTCCTGTGCACATGAATAAAGCAAAATGCAAGACTTTGATGAATTCATAAACAGAACTACTTATTTAAATGTATGCATCATAGCAGTATCTGTTTACATTTGGGCTCATAATATTCTGGAAAACAGCAACATTCAAGATCTTTGCCATGACAGTCCATAGCTGCCATCCTGCAGCAGATTAGCAACTAAATGTAGGGTGTAATGAATAGGGAAAATGAAGCCAGAAAACCCAAATTAAGCATAGGCTGAAATTGCTACCAATTTTCAGACAAAATGCATATTGTGATGAAAATATTGACTCTCCAAAACTTTCAGAGAAAATGCACATACCAGAAACTGAGACCAAACATTGCTACTGAATGCCAAAACCCTACTTTGAAATCCCAACAAACTTTTTCAATCTCTCTTTGAAAGACAAGTCACTGTATGAATGTGTCCTTACTTTATTTTATATTTTATCAGGAAACAAACTTTTCTTTTTTTTTTTTTTTTTTTTTTTTTTTTTTTGGTAGGTGTATTTTGTTTGTTCTCCCTCATAGGTTTTTTTTGTAGCGGGGTGTGTTGGGCTTGTTTTTCATATGGTGCGTCTT
>JAOEGS010013418.1:123120-145940 GCA_025447755.1 Corythornis vintsioides | reverse complement strand
ATAAACATCTTTGTCCTGCTGAATAAAATACTGCCCTCATCAAAAGGATTTTGCAATACCTGAGAAAAATCAGCTAGCACATGTGGTTGATCTGCCTTACGAAAAAATCATATTTGCACATGCCAGTGGATAATTGTTTGGAGTTCAGAAGCAAAATCTACAAAGTTTCCACCCACAGCAGCCAGAAAGCCATAAACTGAAGAGAATTTCCCCTACAATTTCTTCTTCTAAAGCTCTCCCCATCAGCAATACATAGTATTGGGCATTCAAAATGAAAAGGGAGTGAGTTCTTATGTTCTCAACATAAGGCCCCTTCTGTCCTTCTGATCAGCCATCTGAGTGACACATATGAAAAGACTGGTGGGAGAGACCCATTAGGTGTCTCCTCCTATATGGATGCTCAAGAACACTTAGATAAATTTTATTTATGGTTTTATAGACATAGAAAATATACTTCTCTACAGACAGAGAAATGCATCTCAGAGGTGCTGGGTAATATGCATGCACTTACACCATCAATTAATAATGAAACCCAGTGTAAAATCAGTGCAAAACTCAGGAAAATGGTTCTATGTCCATATGTACAAGACACACAGCACTGTCTCATCAGCAGAGGAACAAAAATCAGAACATCTTTTCTTGTGCTTTGTCATCCTACCCGACTAACCAAAGTGATTATCAGAAGAGGCATGGGAAGGCCAAGGAGAGAATTGTTCAAGATCTCAGCTAATTAGTGGAAGGAAAAAAAGATGGTCAGTTGACAAGGGAAAAGAACCAGCTATTGTTCTGATGGCGAAAGATGCACTTCAATAGGCAGCAAGTTGTCTCCACCCTCCCATTATAGCTCAATAGCTTTGTGGGTCTTTTATAAGAACTCAATTGTTACAAAGACATATATCTTCCAAGAAATAAATAAAGCAATAAACCCCTACCTTTAGAAAACCCAATTATTTTATCTTCCTGGGCAACATTTTGAGAGAATAAACAATGCCTTTTCAGCAGCTGGTACAGTCAAGCACCTTGAGAGATCAGACCAGGCTATGAAACCAGAAATAATAAAAGGGATGATGACAAGGAGGGAGACTGGAAAGAAGTTCAACACAGAGGGAAAATAAAGGTACAAAATAACTTACAGTGGTGATGAAACATGGCATATATGTAGTATTTTTACCTTGTTAGGGCTTGTACATCTTTTATTTTTAATTAAAGCATTATTCGATTTAATTAGCACTCATGATTTATAAGTGATGCTTTCTTAGAAAAGTACATGGAGCAATAACTCTAGACTACTGAGTCCAATTTATCTGTGATATTGCTGGCATACAGTTCAGGAAGAAACAGATGAAAATGCCCTGTGAATAAAGAAATAATTCCACAGGTCAAGCATTATATGAAAGTTACATTAAAAATACATTAATAATTTAATATTCTTTTCAGTGTGACAACAATCACGGTCATTTTCAAACCATCATGGGTATATTCCTTTCCAGTTCTAAAAGATCTGATAAACAAAATTTGTGCTTTAATTCACAGATTGTAACCGTGGCATCTTCTTAAAGAAAGAAAGAAAAAAAAAAAAAAAAGTCTCCTTTGACCCATACTGTTAAATTCAGGGTTATAATCCAAAATCAATTGTGCCTCAGCCAGCTTTCTATCAGCTAAGTCTTTTGTTTGGCAAAGCCTCAACTCTAAATGAAGGGAATTCATTGGGGTGATAATTTGCTGTATGAGCACCTATTGAGTTGTTAAAATAAAGGTGCTGTGCCATATGCAGGTGTTCCAACATTCTCAAACAGTTCGTGCAGTATCCCCAAAGTAAGCAAAACTCAGTAACAGCAATTCCTCATCTAGCATTTAGTTTGGAGCTCCGTCTGGCAAACACCACTGATTCCTGCTTCAAGTCACATCTCTTCTGTTCAGATGATGATGATGATGTACTGTAAGGAGCTGCATTAAGGTCTCGGTCAAGTAAATTACTCTGGCTTCAAACTGTCAAGTAAACTTTGCAGCTTTGCACTTCATATAATACAGTTTGTGATAAAGACACAGGAGCCCCAGGCTGCTGGCTTTGGCCATAAAACCACCCATTGAAGTAATCACCCAGTTCAGCATGTAATGGGGGAATATCATTTACACAGCACAGACACACAGTTGGTAAATTGATATGGTTCCAAACCTACTGAAAATTGCTTTTCTCCACCTACCCCCAAAATCTTCCTTCTAAACCTCCACGGGACGGGCGTCTGGGACAATTTTGGTCCTAAGACGCAATAACTATCTGATCACATCTTTGCCAATTGTGCTTTTTAAAATAAAATTATCTCCTTACATTCACGTTGGTTCTTCAGTAATCTTCCAAAATTAGAAGATCGTGTAAGTCAAGATGCTGGAGGGATCTATAGTGTTTATACATGTATATTGTATATATTATTGTGGCCTTTCAGTACTTAATTGAGGCCTATATAGAAAGATGGGAACAATTTTTCAGCAGGGCCTGTTGTGACAGGACAAGAGATGATGGTTCTAAACTAAAAGAGGGGAGATTCAGACTAGAGAGAAGGAAGATTTTTTTTTACAATGTGTGGCAAGACCATGGCCCAAGTTGCCGAGAGAGGTAGCAAATGGAAAACATTCCAAGTCAGGTTGGATAGGGCTCTAAGCAACCTGATCTAGTTGAAGATGTGCCTGCTCAGTGCAAGGGCCTTTGACTAGATATCCTTTAAAGGTCCTCTCTAAGCCAAAGCATTCGATATAAAGATATAGTTATTTAAATACATGTATGTGTATGCATGCATATTTATCTCTTTTCCACTAAGACCATTTCATCCTGATCAGCCAAAGAGGGAAACAGAATAAGGTCAATGGCTCTGCGTGTGTTTGCAGGAGTTTTATGTTTTCTGCCTGCACTGATGTTTCTGGTCAGTCACATGTATAATTATATATGTGCTGTTGAGTGTGCCTATGAATATGGGTGTGTGTCTAGTGGCAATCCACACTCAGCCTCAGTACTATCCAAACCTGGGGATGTGCAGCTGCAGCAGCCTCACTTCTCTTGGGCTATAAGACCAGTCAACTTGAAACAGATCATGCAATAACACAAGCAAAACTAGAATGCTCTCAGTGAGCAAAATAAATGATTGTAAGACATTTTGTCTTAAGATATGGTTAAAAAAAGATAATTATTTGTTCTCAGTCATTTAATGAGCTATATTATCAGTGCTAGAACACATTCCCAAGCAGGCTAGTAAGATAAACTGTAAATCTTACTAGCATGGTACAACATGTCTTTTTATTTTTCATATGATAAAACACCTCATTGGCTTTTCAGCACACAGATAAGATACCAGACACTTCTCAGTACAGATAAGGACACTAATTGATGAAATGGAAACTGTTCATGTTACGCTCTTCTAAAAAATGTGTTTGTGCAGATCCAGTCTCCTTGAATAAAAATAACTGTATATACACACCATATTGTTTGCTTCACTTGCAGCTTTCATGAACTTAGTTTAAAACATAATAAAACCTAGTTCTCAAACTGGATGAAACTGCTTTGGGTAGGAGTCTGCACGGTAGAGATGAGAACTGCCCTTGGCCATTCAGCCTGCGTAGTATTTATGAGCAACACTTCATTTTCACAATCTTAGAACACTTAAAATAAACAATAATGATAATTATTTTCAAAACACTTGCTGAATTTCAAAATATTTTCCCAGAGAATAGTGTTTGCCTTTCTTTAATATGTGCATCTGAGTATGTTGGATATAACTTTGGAAAGGTAAGAAGCTTCTACTTATGATACTGAACATGAATCTTGGGCATTAGCCTCTTAGATCTTTCAGTAATATTTATTATTGCAATGCACACTTTTATTAGCTATTTTAGAAAGTAATTTAGAATATGAAGAAAGTCTATAACCTTTTTCAACTCAGCTGTGAAATTACAATTGCATTCTCATTCTAACTACATAAATAATACCTTTCTCTGTCAGTTCTGGGATTCACAAATCCTTCCTCTCCATAAAATTTACCAAGCTAATAAATACTGACCTAGAATCAGCAATTTTGGTATTTACTAGGGACTCTAACTGAATTAATAAATCAACATAATACCTAAGTGGGCAGTACTACAATAATTTTATATATTCTATATAACTAGTTCACATAATATATTTCACAGTCAGAAACATTACACATTTAGCTGGCAAGTGTCTCCTTTAGCATTTAATAAATGCCACACTTTTACATAAGAAATTGTATTTCAATCTAATGTTTATATTTTGACTGCACCTAAAATGTGCTTATTGTAGCATACTGCATCAATAAATGAACAATTATTTCTCAGTGGTATGTAAAATACATAGTGATGTCAGCAGCATTAAATTCTAGTGCCAAGTAGGGAAACAATTAAATGTAGTTTAACTATAAAATTAATATTATACTAATTTTAATAAAAGGAAAAGATTTACCTTATTATTTTTAGTTCAGACATGCAGTCATGTGCAAGGAAATTCAATACCCACTGTATAAAATATGAAGTATGAAAATGTTTTACAGATGTTTTTAATCAGCTCCCTTTGTTCAACATTAGACGCTAACCTCCAGAAGATACATACAAGCTGCACATCCCACAGGTAATGCTATCCAGATGGGATGTTTTCCCTGAACATCATGCTTAATAACATAAGGAATAAGAGATAACATAAGGAATATACTGTGAAGAAAAAGCACCTTGGCAAAAAAATTCTAATGTCATTTCGTATCCAGTGGCACGACACATCTTTTCCAGCTTGCCTACAGTATGTCTTGTGGAAAACTCCCAAAACACTTAGCATAAAAATGTCTTGGATTCAGACAGTTTTATATTGACTGTTCAGGTCTAGCAAATACTAAATACAGCAGTGATATCATCTTAATTATTAACTTCTTCCTTTGGTTAAACTGCACAACTTTCCGTTTATTTCTGCAGTCCTATCCCATACTGAATTTTCTCAGCCTAGACCAGTTTCATCAGAAAGATGCTGTTGCAGTGAGCAAAGCATGTCTTGTTGGCAACAAAAAATGAGCTTTCCTTGCCTGGATGCTAGTTGGCAGGGAGGAATAAAATGCCAAGGTTCTTAAACTCATTATTTGGTCATAAGTAAATAGCAACATGGGTTCAGGGAATAGGTAACCAGTTAAAGCATCACAGATAACTGGTAAAAAACATTCCTTGTGTGTTTCCACTAATAGATGCATTTCTGAACATCATTAACTCAATATCTTATTCAAACATTATCTTCTTAGAAAGGGAAAAGCCTTAAAATGCCTGGACAACTCCAGTGATTCTTGGAAAAGTGCACCCTGTAGTCCTCGGCTCTGATGACTTAAGCAAAGGAAGGAAACAGAATCTTCCTTTAACTGCACCAGAGGGACAACTCAGAGACTGTAATCTGCTCAGTGTAGGACTTAGCCATAACCATAAAACTCTCCTTGT
Organism: Corythornis vintsioides; assembly: GCA_025447755.1. NCBI lineage: Eukaryota > Metazoa > Chordata > Aves > Coraciiformes > Alcedinidae > Corythornis > Corythornis vintsioides. The sequence goes on along the minus strand of JAOEGS010013418.1, from coordinate 140,465 downwards.
TCCTCAAGAGGAACATGGAGGGAATTTAAACACCTATATTTCTGCCTGGATTGTCCACTGACATCCCTGAGCTTGCCTAAAACCATATTCCACAGTGACATCATTATAGTAGGAGTGAAATGCTCGGGGTTTGGGGAGGACAACTCTCCCTGGGAGGACACAATCCTCTAGATCTCCCTAAAAAAAACATTGGGAGCACTGAATTCTGCACAAAATTCAAAAGTCACAGTCACCTCAATTAAAAAATACATAGGGAGGTGAAGATGATCCCTAAAGGGAGTCCTTATGGGTCATCACCTGGAGCCGTTACCAATGAGATGAGTTTAATTCCTTCCTCCAGCCAGTGGAGATCCAAACATGACTCTCTCAGCTCTTAGGGCAGTGCTTGAGCCAGAAGCCAGAAGCAAGGATGTGGATAGGGGATCTGCACCCCTGGCCTAAGACTACATGTGCACATCAGGATTTCATATTCACTGGATCTGAAGGAGAGGAAGAGGGGAAAATGACCTGTCATAGTAGTGCTGAGGGTTAAGGCAGGGTAGCTCAAGGTTTATACTGTTACAGCCAGAATTGGTTGTACATGTCACTTTATGGCTGGTTACCTATTACACAGGAACAGGGCTGTAATTAGAGCAGTAATTACAAAGAAAAGCAGTGAAATCTACAGATTTAACTTAATGGCTATGACTCATTGTTGTTCATTATTGTCTCTCTATAAAATACCCAAGTTCAAGTCAGTAAAAGCGTGAAAAAATACACACTTTTACAGAATAAATATTGTCAATATTTACATTAAGATGTGAGGAGATTTCTGTCTCACTGACAATAAGGTGAGAGTAAATAACTGCCTCGGGAACCCAGGTCTACTTGTGTGTCCCATCAACTCAGACTGAAAGGTAGAAGGATTACATAGATAAGATATTACCAGAAAGGGTCCTGACATTGCTATAAGAGCAGATGTGTTCAGGGTTTCATGAAGAAGCCGTGGCTATCTACAACAAATATAATTTTTTTGAATGCATGTAATTGCTAGCCTACAGCCAGCAAAACAGACAGAAAGATCTGCAATCCAGTGCTCTTAAATTGACTCAAGCCTACTTTATGAGGTCCACATCTCTTTGCAGGACTTGGTTGTGAGTTCTACCTAACTAAATACTAATAAACACTAATTAAAATGTTTCCTGCATCTGAGAACAACATCAGCTCTTCAAGAGAACACAGTCATGTCTCCCATACTTGTATTAGTGAAGCATTTGGAAGGCTAAAAAAAAAATTAGATTTGCAATGAGTTGTGACAGGTTAAGATTAACATTCTCCTAAGGCAATTGCTTAGAAGTAAGGCAAGATACAGGCTGGTTTTCAACCAGAGAGGCATGTTTCTACTGACAGTGACAGAAACATTTCCACAAAACAGCCTCCTGCTGTCTCCAACACTAATGAAACGCGCTGCGCACCACAGTGTGACATCACTACATTCCCCTCAGAACATGAAATGTAAACTCCTTGTAAACCATCCTCCACAACTGCACAGTATCTGTAAGTTTTGTGTAACATTTAAGTCTTTGTTGGCTTAACTGCTAACAAAAGGGCCTAACTTCCCATAAACCTATCCCCCGGCCCTCAAAAATGCAACCTAAAATTATGTGATAAGATTTTACATGGAAATCCAACTAGACATACTTCTTACCTACCTTTTATGTGCACAGGTCTGCAGGAGCTCTAGTTAGCAGATAAGAGCAAAATAAATAATAAAATCTATGAGCAAGGAATATCTCATTCTCTAAAACAGGTGTGTATATATTTCATGACCACAGATATACATATCATACCATATCATACATATAAAATGCATAATGGTGAGATGCAAAACTTTCATTACCATGATTTTGAGCAGCTGTTTCAATCACACATAATCCTGGAAGACAAAGTCTTAAGTAGCTTAGACAGCTCTGTTATATAAGACCATAGCTATACCAAAACATCACAACAAGGGCCTGGAGTAATTTGAAAGATGTTAAAGTCCCTTTTTCTTTTATATATTTTTTTTTTATTATATATTTATTCCATTGGTTATTATTTGCTCTGTAGCAGCATACAACAAGATGATACTAGTACTGTTGGGTCACAGATTGCATTGTTTGCCATTGTACAGTCATGTAAAAAAGAATCACAGAAATGCCAGGGGTTGGAAGGGACCTCTGGAGATCGAGTCCAACTCCCCTGCCAGAGCTGGATCACCCAGGGCAGGCCACATGGGAACAGATGCAGGTGAGTCTTGAAAACCTCCATAGAAGGAGACTCCATAGCCTCTCTGGGCAGCCTGTTCCAGGCTCTGTCACTCTCACATTGAAGAATTTTCTACTCGTGTTGAGGTGGAACTCCCTGTGTTTCACCTTGTGACCATTGCCCCTTGTCCTATCACAGAGCACCACTAAGAAGAGACTGGCCCCTTCTACTTGACACCTATCCTTCAGAGATTTGTAAATAATAATAAAATCCCCTGTCAGTCTTATCCAGGCTAAACAGCCCCAAGGCTCTCAACCTGTCCTCTTAAGACAGATGTTCCAGTCCCTTCATCATCTTTGTAGCCTCTGTTGGACTCTCTCCAGTATTTCCCCATTCCTCTTGAACTGGGGAGACAAGAATGGGACACAATGCTCCAGATGCAATCTCACTAGTGCAGAGGGGGAGGATAACCCCACTTGACCTGCTAGCCACACTTTTCTTTATGCACCCAAGAAGGACATTGTCACATAATATTAACAGTCCAGGATGACAGCAAATGACACACACACAAACATAATGTGTAACATGAATAGTAATAGTCTCTGAAATTTGAGCTAGGGACATTTTCAAAGATATTAAAATAGATGGAAAGTTTAACAAGAATTTGGAAGAAGACAGTATTTGTTTTTTTGGAATCAAACAAAGTACTTTTAGGTTAAGAACATTCATTGTTCCCCTTAAACTTAAGAAGTTTAAGTTCTTCCAGCAAGCTGAGACTTGAACACTGGTTTTTACTCTCCAACAGTGTTGTCCCACCCATTGGACTACTGGCTAGATAAGATTTTTCTTCACCTCAGGAGATTTTAACATTTAAAAAAAATTCCCAACTTTTAGTTTTGTCCTAAGGAAAAAGTAAATCAAATGTCAAAAGCTCTGGATTTTTCAGGAAATTGAATTCTTGTTTCCAAGCCAGGCACAGAAAGTAATTATAGAGATGTCTGAGCAGGACATGAACCCTGCAATACTTTAGCAAGAGCCTGAATTTTAGGCTTGCAGCATTTGACCAAGTTAAAAATCAGTCACCATTTGAATCAACTCTAAGAGAACAGAAATGCCACCACCTCCTATTGTAGCTGCTTCCACACAAAGACTTCTGATGGAGTTTCAAATGTATGGATGAACACTGGAATAGGACCAAAATGAACATAAAGGAAATTCAAGTCCTAAAACCTATACTGAAGCAATCTGAAAAGCTTGCTTGAAAGCTGTTAAAGGAAGGAAATTCTCAGTTAAGACTGAAAATCCTGGCTGAAACTCCAGCCTTCAAATATGTATACTGCTCTTCAGAAAAAAAAAAATAAAAGTGTAGGCAAACCGTACAAATCAAGACCACAGTGTCAGACTGGATTTCCAGCTTTAACTATGATTTGTGACATATTAGAGAACATTTTATTTCACTCTGTTTCCATAAAGTTGTAGCTTTCAGATGGACAGGCCAAGAATAGTCAAACTAGCTGAGGGCTTATAGAAGCAAAATGACTGCTTTACTTGAGGTAGCAAATAGATTTCTTCCTACAGGTCCAGTTTAAAATAAAAAAAAAAGAAAAAAAGAAAAAAGAAAGAAAAAAGGGAGGGGGAGGGAAAAAAAGGAAGCAATACTTTCAGAAGTGACAACACTAGATTTAACAGCATTGCCTTTCCCATCATAAATTTCTTCATAGTACTAGTACTTCCCACAGCATTATCATTGTGATACTTGTGCAAGTATTTAAAAGCAATTGCTGGTAGCTTGCATTAAACTTTGATTAGACAGTTATACATCATTCTTACAAAAATGGGACTTGATTCAATAAATGATTTTATATATATATGCATACATGCACATACATATCCATTTATAGGTATATATTGAAGAGCTTTCCTGAACAAAGGCCAAAATTAGTTCAGGATCAGAGATACAGCTCAGATGACCTCTTGAGGCTCCTTCCAGCATAGTTCTTCTACAAGGTTCAGGAGTGAAATTCCAGAGCAATCAGGGTAAAAAATGTGTCATTAATCAAAAGGAAATGCTCCGTTTATAACTGGCGTGCTGCAAACTCAGTGTGTAGAGAGGCTGAGGATCAGCCTGGGTAGGTTCTCATCCAGGTGTCAAAACCATTACACAATTTTAAGCAAGTCATCCAACTCACTTTTCACATGTTAACAAGACTGACAGTGAAATTCAGGAGTAGTGTGAGGATTAACAAGTTATTATTGCAAAGTGCTTTGCAGAGAACAGGTGCTGAGTAAAAATGCTGAGTATTAGTGGGATGAATAATAAAAATTGTTAGTTACAAGGAGCAAGAATCAAAGGCAAAGGGGGGGTACCACAGAAATCCAAGACATCTGGGGAGGAGAAACGGTGTAATAAAATGAAAACAAACCAAAACCGTGTTATTTGGCAATCCCACATGCAAACCACTTGAACTCTACACTTCTGGAGCTTATGTCATCATTGAGCCACCACCTTCCCACATTAAAAAAACTGCAGTTTAGAGAACTATTATTTTGAAGCTTACTATGAAGCTGTAACTAAGCAGCTATTCAAGGAAAAAAAATCTATCAGATTAATCTGATAGATTAATTAATGAGGACACTTTCCCAAGAAAAGGTAAGAGGGGATGGAGAAAAACATACAGACTCAAGATCTGAAGAATCTCAAGTACATTTGGAGAATGTAATCTTTTTGTGAATTAAATAAATGATACACACTTTTAAACTATCATATACAGATCTCCACGAATCCCACAGACTCTCTCATTTACAGTTATGGTCTGATAAATGCTTGTATTGGGCCATTTTAATGAGTTAACAATTTAGAGTTCTACCTTAAAAAGAAGCTTTGTGAAACTGCAGTAGTTGCAGAATATTTTACTCCTGGGCTTGATAAAACACTAAACCAGAAACTGCTTTAAAATAACTGCCTGCCACAGCACTTTTAGCCAACTTTTGCACCTGGTGCCGAGAGGAAAAGCCAAGTGAACTTTCACTCACTTGTTGCACGTCAGCTTCAATGCAATGTCTTTCTTCTGTTGTGTTTGGGTTTCTAACTGGAAGAGACAAGTAAGCTAAACTTGCAGCCAATCAATCCCTAAATTCTAAGAATGCAATAAAATTTGATACCAATAAATCTTTTCTTTTAACAGCCAGAAGAGATTAACAAAGCTATTTGAAATTTTACCCTCTTCTGTTCTTTCTATAGGACTATTACCTGACAATCCCATTGAATCACATAGCAAAATTAGAAGAGACACAATTAAGCTTGTATATACATAGGAACAGGATATGCATTTATGCATATCCCTAGTAGGTTCTCCATTATTTATTAGCCTTGATGTATTTTTCTTCCTATTACAATAAAAGTTATTACACCTTTGGATTGTCAAATAAAAATCCAATTGGCTGAGACACAGACCATCAATATAAAACAGCTTTGCACAGCTTCCCACTCAGCTACAACTAGTTGACTTTTTTTTTTTTTTTTCAGCTCTGCAATGCATTTGTTTTGTGACATGGAGAAAATCCACTTCAGCATCTTTGTAGTTTAATTTCCCATCAGTAAAGCGATTGACCTTTTTTCCCTAATTTTGAATTATGATTGCACAGCATAAGAGGAAAATAGCAAGCAATGTAAAAACACATTCAAGATTTAGAGATTATTTAAAAAGTCATTACTGATTACTGTGAAAATGGTTGCTAGAACATTATCTTGTGAATATATTGAATTTGATATACAAGCATCAGGGTGTGTATCACTATAGAAGCGTTCATTATTGATTTATATATATGCTTCCATGTCTGTACTAGTGCAATATGCATGCCCACAGACTTCCATGTCTTGGGTGACATCCACAGAAAAAGCACTTGTCACAAGACTTTCCATTTTACAATTAATTCTTCACTGAAATGTAGAATCTGTCTCCCCCTTTCTGCTAAGTCCTGTGTTCTCCTACACAGTGACTCCAATGGCCATGTTCCACCGTTTCATCACTATCCACCTACTTTCTCTGGCTTCATCTGAGACTCAGTTTGAGAGCAACACGTCTGCTGACTCACTCCATTTGCTATTTCTTGATGGCTTCCCTGTCATCAGCACTTAATGTCCTGTAATGCTATTTCCCAAACTCATTCTCCAGACCAGACGTTTTGCAAGCTTCAACACACCAGCCACGGATTTTCTTTCAAACCCCTCTGCCTCTTATTTCACTTATTCTTGTTCTCTTGCTACTGAATATTTTGAGAGAGAGTCGTGGGATCCTCTTCCACACTCCTTCCACTACAAGTTTGTTTTCATCTTTCTTTATTCCTTTATTCTTTAAATAACTCTTTGCTGAATATCAAGCTTCCTTATTTGCAACCTAGATTCCTCTTTTAGCTCCATATTTTTTTCTGCTACAAGAAAGAATATATGCATTCCCACAAAGCTGCAACTAGTTCTTGCTCCTGAACACCTTCTTGTCATAAATCTCTGGCCTTTTCCTCAACTTTGACCCACCTCAGTAGATGCATCATATCCTGCCTACTTAGTTTTCAATTTTTCTTTCCTCTCTGCTACCTTTGCTCACTGTGTACACATCTCCTCAGTCTTTACTCTCTTTTAAAGAAACCATATCTCAATCCAGCCTGTTTCTCCAAATCTTTCCCCATAAAAAAACACAGAACATGCAGTTTTCAGCTAATGCACAGACTTCCCCTCTTTTCACTCTGTCTTGGATCAGCTCCAACATGGCTTTTTACAAATCCTTTCCCTTAAAACTGTTCATATATGTATGGGACACTACATGACTATTCCTCGCCAGAAATCTTTTTTCTTTTTTTTTTCTTTTTTTTTTTTTTTTTTTAAATTGCTTCAAGGCTTCTGTCATGGAGGAGCTACCTCTCAGGTGGAAGTTATCTGACTAAACATAGATATCTACATCTGAACTGGTCACTCGAGGTATCAGTTGTAGACAAATCACTGTTCTGGGTCCAAATTCACCTCATCCTGAAAATAAATTCCCGAAAAGTCAAATAAATGATATCCTGCATATAACATTTTTTCTTAATTGTCTCTGATTATTTCTCCAATAAGAACACTATGACAAATTCACAGGAGTATAAACTATTGATAGGCACTAACAGCAATGTAGTATCCAATATGTCTTGTGCACACAGAGAAGTACAGTGCCTTTATCCAAGATATAAGAAAAGGGGCAGCCTAAATTGGTAAACAACATATTGCAATTTAAAGGAAAAGTATGAAAACAACCCCATCTGAGTTTGAGAATATTTATGTAAATCACAGCTACAACTACTGCATTAGTGCACTGTACTTAATAGCTGTGTTGGAAATAATTCAGCTGTATCAGATTGACTATGCATACACTTTTTTTGAGAGCATCATAGAATCATCTCTTTATCAATCAGTACAGAGGTCCTGACACATTTCTCAAATTTATTTCCTTCATGCCCTCCTCCAACCAAGCCACTAAATCCCCATCAACTTATGCAAAAATTTTTTTGATCAGCCACACTGCTCTTTTAAAACAACAATTACCTTAATAGCATGAGAACCTAAAGATTTTGCAGGGAATGGGTCTGAAAGAAACTAAACATCTCTGGAGAGAAAGCATCAGCCTCAAGTAGTACAATTAAACTTTGACAACTGACTAGAACAGTTTACCAAAAATATGGGAAAGGAAAGTTTTTATGGTTAAATTATTTTGAATTGTTTGAAAAAGTTTGAAAGCTGGGTAAAGAACCATAGGCTTCCTCAAGAGGAGACCATCCCCTAGGTGGGTATTCAGGGAATTGTCACAGCTGCCTGGTTTTCTAAGAAGGTAAGGTAGCAGGTGTATAGGAAATTTAAAACATATATGACTTGGTACAGAAAAGCAGCTTTTTTGGTGAACCTACTTGAGAAGTCATGAGAAGAAAAAGGCAAGAATGATCAAACCAGGGATAAGGCTGATATTCACTTTCTCTGACTGAATATTTTTTACTTTTTTTATGGAACCCATCACTAAACCACAAAAATTCACAGATACTTTTACTTGCAGCCATGCACATTTCTTCATATATTATCTTAAATAATAAAAGAGCTTCCCTTAACAGCAAAGTCACAGGTATAAGAATAAGAGAGTAAATTTTACTCTGCCAGTTGTCATCTTTGTCAGGAACCGGTTACAGTCTTGGATTATTCCACTTACCAGTCTGAGATAAAAGACTGTTTGTGCCAGCTTTTGTGTGTAAGTTGTTTTCTGTCCGCCCAAGGACTGTGCTAACATCAACACTGCTATCAGGCAGAACTCGTGGCTTGAAGATAAAGGAGCACAGAAATAAAAAGCGTTGACATCTCCTACAATTACAGAAATACCAATTTAAGAGTTTCTGCTGCTATCACTGTTTTTGTTGGCCAGAGACACTTAAGAGACACTTAAGAGACACAAAAGGGTTCTATTTGCCAAAACTACATCACTTAAACTTTAAGAAAACATATTTTGCTGTGCTTCAAGAAATATGTTTTGCCAAATTTTCCAGTCATGGGTTACTATTTTCAACATAAAGTTGTTTTGAGTGATAGTAACACCTTTGGCTTTAGATATTGTTTTCATTTGCAGTAGAACAAGAAAGGAAGATGTTGACAAAAGTGAATAACTTCAGTATTGACAATTATCTATTAATAAAAAAAAAAATAATTCAGTATTAGAAACTCAAGACCTCTGAACACTAGGTGTCAGTGTAAGAAATGGAAAAATATCAAAAACCTGTTGTTTCCAATCAGGTGGATTAGCTGAGAAACCAGAACCAGCTGTGACCACATTTCCTTGTAACTGCATAACACTGTTAACAAGCCAGTCTTCCTAAAAAACAGTTATTCTGAAACTATCAGGTCTGCTTGAAATCAGATAAGGTGATTTAAAAACTACAATGAATTTGCTCTGTTAAACACTCTGAGATGACCTTTAAGGTTTACGAGTTACACTTAAAGACCATGCAGAATTTTACACTACTCTTTCTTCACCACAGATATCCACAAATCAGTTTGTGTCAAAAAATCAGTTTTTGTCAGTTTTTCAAACCTTAAAGTTGACAGCTTTGTTTGACAGAATGAAAGATAAAAGAAGTATCAAAAAAACCCCACAGCTAATACTGAAAGTCACAGAGGGAAGATGCCTCTTAATTGTCCAAAGAATCCATATTTTAAATGGATGGCCAGAATGTTAAACAACATCTCTAGGACATGAAGAGTCACATCCTTGAAGTGCCCATTTATCTCCCATGACACAAAAGATAATCTGAGGTATAGAAAAATACATTTGTTTGCCTTTATGTTTTTCAGGTGAATCCACTCAGGACCTCATAGGAAAAGCAGAAAGGGTGTTGCCCTCCACCAGGCACTGACAGTTAACCTATCTGGAGAATTATTTGAAGCAGAGGAAGATGATAAAAATAATAAACTCCTATTGTTTATTGGATTCTGAGCCGATTTCAAAGATACAGATAAGTTTTGGGAAGCTAACTTGAAGCCCATCTTCCTAATCAAATATCCATGTGTAGCACATTGATAAGTTTCAGAATCTTTTCATTTTGTTTACTAATTGCTGCCAGAATCATACGATGATGATGGGTCTTTGTATGCAGATATGGGCTTTGCACCCACATAAATATATTTGCAATATTCAATTTGCATCATACAAACAATTTAAAGAAAGAATGAAACCCTGAATATCAGTTTTTCATCTGATGTCTAATGCTTTATTTATTTATTTTTAATAATGATTTTTTAACAGTCAGAAAGATTGCTTCTTCATTTCAGTCCAGCTAAATTATTTGAGACATTTTTTAGGCTATGTCAAAAATACTCTTGGCAAAAGCCTGTTCAGTCATAAAAGCTGTCAATAAAGGAGGTCAGAGAGTAAAACCATTGACAAAATGTTGATTTATCATAGTGTATCATATTGTGCAATAAAAATCTAATCATAACTCTTCAACTTTAGCTTTTTCATTTCTTCTTTTCTAAAGAGTTAATTACTTAAAATTTCATAGAACTCTAGCAAAATAATAACTGACATCAATGCAATTAGCAATCACACCCTGGAAACAAGAGTATTTCTACAATGAATACCTCAGCTCAGCTCATTGAAGATTTCAGTAGCTATTAATCTATGCTATAGTCCTATCAGTATACATAAAAATTAAATAGAGGTTGTAGTTTTATTTTGGAAACTCAGGCTGGGGTCAGTTTATCAGTTGATTCATAAAAGCACCAGAAACCAAGGCAATCAAGTAAAGAGATATTTAAGAATGCCACAGATTCCAAAGCCCCCATCTGTGAAATGTCTTATATACTTAATTCCTCTTGCTAACAGCCTAAACATGCTAACATCCAATGTAAACATGTTCATCAGTTGACATGTTAAGGATGGAAAGAACAGACCTGTACATATAGACACCTATATACACATACATGTAAAACACATATAAATCTGTGTCATTGCTATGAAAGGCCCAAAGAGTAATATAGAATATCAGGAAATACCGGAATTATAGCTGCCTGTACTACCTTCATTCCTTATATTTTATATGGATTACAAGACAATCTTTAATCACTGATGACATTGCTTTTTCCATTCCTTATAGTCAACGGTTTGAATTTTCTTATTCGCCGTTGAACACATTGTTACAATTATGTGGGTATAATTGTTAATTTCCTTTTGTTTAGTTTTTTAGAGTTCTTCCTAACAGTATCTTAGTCCTTCTACTTCTTAAATCAGTTAAGTCAATCACCACCGAAGCTGTGCAGCTTCTCTGCATGACCAGGCAAAAAGCAGCAGTTCTGTCTCATGTACGTGTTGACTCTTCAGAAAGATCCATGGGAAAGAAAACATCTGACCAGATAAGTCCTTTCTCATCTTAAGAGGAAGCACAGAGAGAGCCCAGAATCCATGACTCCTAAACTCCTAAAATATTTCCTGAAGTAGATTCTGTGCTTTGGAATAAATATATCTGAATATGGTGAACAAGTAGCAGTTAACATTAGAGAAGAAAACTCAGGACATCATTTTTCATATAAATTACCAGTGAAGAAAAGTCAAGACTTCATTGCAAGTCAGACAAAATACTTCATTGTTTCCAATTCAGATTTTCTATAAAAAGACACTTTAAATTATATCAATTTGCTCAAGTAATCTTAAGTCAATTACTTGCTAATCAAGAAATAGTAGAAAAGAAAAAAAAAGTAACATGAAATTGAGAAAAGAGCATCTTGTGTCTGATGTGGATCTTTCTAAACCAGTGTCATCTTCATCTGCAAATGACAGACACACTGTGACTGAGGTCCTTTGGTATAGGAATGATAGTATCTGCTCTCTAGAGAATGGCAGCAAATGGGATAAATCTATTCAAAGATTTTCATTGTATAAAAAAAACCACTACTCATAATGAAAAAACTACTGTATACTATTCTGTGAATCGAACTAAAAAGTAATTTTTAAACTACCCCTTCCTTTCAGAGCCACACATCCATTTTCTAAAAATTAAATAGAAATAATCCAAAATAACGTCAAAGACGTTACTTCCATTTAAAACACAAAATCAAAAAGCAAGCACACAAAACTAAAATAAATAAACAAAACACACACACAAACAAAACGACCAAACGAAAAAAAAACCTCCTACCATGGCAATGGCATAATTTAAATATTGACCAGATTTAAATGATGTCAACACACAGGAAACAATTAACAACTGCTTGCTAGAGATAAAGCCCCTTCTTTTCCATCACACATGGGAAATGCAAACAAACACACACTGCTGGAACCCAGGGAATTTTTTATATCACGAACTTATTTTCCCCATTTGATTTCTACCAGGGCAGGTGTGCCACGTGTTTGCAGAGGGTTGTTTAACTGACTTTACAGTAGGAGCAGAATGAATAGGGGAAGGATATTTCCCAGATGGTTTTTGTGAATGCCTTTATCCTATTCATGTAAACACACGGCGTGTTCCGGTTTGCCGAGTTGTATATACACCCCATGACTTAGTACAAAGTCTGAATGTTTAGTTAGCCAGTAGATTGTTTCCATCCTGTGATTCATTAGGTCCCTGTGGTACCCTCGACTTCCTTTATTTTGTACAATCACAAATTATATTAGTTTGTCTTATTTTGATAACCTCTCTAATTAATGTCCTGCACAGGAAACTTTATTACTGTTTTAAAACAGACTCATAAAACAAGGACTTTTCCGTTACTAGGGTGGCATAAGTGACAGCTGCATATAACATGGGATCAAGAGTGAACAGAGCTTCTCGCTGTTTTTATCAGTAGGCAATTTCTATTAATGAAAGAAGTATCTTCAAATCTTTATCCTTTTTTTTTAACAAAAAGAAGGAATGTCAGACATTCTACATATGATGTATATAAAGGTTACAAGTCTAACAGTTCAAAAATGCAGTAAACAAACCTGCAACTGTATGATTTCAGACCAGCATAGAGGGTACATGTCCAACTTGTGAATGAGTGTCATTTGGGTTGGTTTGTTTGTTTAAAGAAGGCTATAAAGAACCAAGGAAGCTTTTTTCTACTCCCCGCTCCCATTGCTATTGTCTTTCTCTAGGAAGGTGGCAAGTGAAGTCGAGTTTTTCCTTCTACTATTCCTTTCTTTTTAAACTGCAATAAAATGGTTATCAGCTACAGGAATAAAGCTTGGAAGCAACAAAAAAAAACATATTCATCCAGAAAATTCACAGCCCTTTGAAAATATAATGTGGAATGTTAATAAGTCTTATGTAGCAGCAGTTGTATGAAATTAAATTCTTCCATAGGAAGATAAAAGTAAGTGATCATAAAAATCCAGATACCATGTACAACATGATTCTGGGCAATTCACGTTCCTTAAATTGATGCTACCACATCCTAAAAAAAGTCATCAGAGTGAGTTTGACTTAAATCATTTGACATCAATTGAAGAGATCAGAGTCCATCTTCTAGCAGACACACATTAGCTGACAGGGAGTAAACCACAACTCTATTAACATGAATTCTATCATTCATGACAGTCTCCACAATGGCTTCTGACACTTTACAAAGTATTCCAGGAGATAAAACATTTAAAGGATGCAATCCAATGCTGTGGTGATGTGCTGTGGCCTTCCCTCTGAGCAGCCAGCCTTTCATAGGCAATATAAGGTTATAAACAGCAAAAATCTCTACCTCCTGGTAAGTAAACACATACGTAGTTTGTAGTTAGTGGAGCAGAGTCTGGCTGGAGGCCTGTGACTAGTAGCATCCCCCAAGGGTCACTACTGGATCCAATATTATTCAATATATTCATCAATGACCTGGACAAAGGGATAGAGTTCACCCTCAGCAAGTTTGCTGATGATATCAAACTGGGAGGAGTGGCTGACACAGCAGCAGGCTGTGCTGCCATCCAGAGACCTGGACAGGCTGGAGAGCTGGGCAGGGAGAAATTGAATGAAATGTAACTAGAGCAAGTGTAGAGTCCTTCACCTGGGGAGGAACAACACCATGGATCAGTACAGGCTGGGGGCCGATCTGTTGGAGAGAAGCTCTGGGGAAAAGGACCTGGGGGTCCTAGTGGACAGGGGGATGAGCATGAGTCAGCAATGCACCCTTGTGGCCAAAAAGGGCAATGGCATCCTGGGATGCATTAAGAAGACTGGTCAGCAGGTCAAGGGAAGTTCTCCTCCCCCTCTATTCTGCGTTCATGAGGCCCCACCTGGAATATTGTGTCCAGTTTTGGGCACTCCAGTTCAAGAAAGACAGAGAACTACTGGAGAGAGTCCAACGCAGGGCCACCAAGATGCTGAAGGGAGTGGAGTATCTCCCTTATGAGGAGAGGCTTAGAGAGCTGGGGCTCTTTAGCCTGGAGAAGAGAAGACGGAGGGGGAACCTCATCAATGTCTATCAATATGTTAAGGGTGAGTGTAGGGAGGATGGAGCCAGACTCTGCTCAGTGTCATCCAATGACAGGACAAGAGGCAATGGGAATAAGTTGGAGCACAAGAGGTTTAGGGTAAGCACAAGGAAAAACTTTTTCACAGTGAGGGTGACAGAGCCTCGAACAGGCTGCCCAGGGAGGTTGTGGAGTCTCCTTCTAGGTCCCTTCCAACCCCTAACATTCTCTGAGTCTGTAAATTCTGTGAAAGGAAGTCTCTACTACTGCCACTACCACCATATTCGTCATGCCTAGAGAGTAAACTGATGGTCATTCATTCTTATATTTTGACACATTCTCAGCACAATGATGGTAACTCTGTAAAAGCTTTTTGTAAGTAGCATAAAATGATTTTAATGTCTATTAGCCTTTGAACATGACATCTGAAGTATGAACATGGAGCTATGGCCCTATCAATAGAAAATACTAAGAATTCTTTAGTTTTTAGTATTAATCTAATAATACTATATTTTCCTATGATCCAGCCCAGCATGACAGAAATTCTGGACTGAGATGTTCATGGTGAGGAGAGAATTTCCCTCTTTCTTTAAACATTACATAAAACAATTTCCAGATGCTTTTACATCCGTGTATATGCAAGACTTCAGCTATTTTAATGCCAAACCTCTCATTGGTAGCTTAATAACCAAGAAAAATTCCTATTCCATTTCCCTTAGTTTCAGCTTCTTTTTCTTGAAGAAGTGCTGAATAATATTAATTTGTCCTAAAACAGAACCTTTGAGTTCTCTTTCAAAGAGTCTGAACAGATTTTACTAGAACATTCTTAAATATGATGCTTCATAATCTTACTGCACATGCAAATTGTACTGGATATGAAATAATGAATTAAAAGAGGCCTCAATACATTTCACATGGTAATTTAAAGACTTGTCCCCTTTGGAATCTTTTTGCATTCCCCCTCAATCCCTTTTTGTAGGCACAATTTTCCTTTTAACAGACATCCTTTACCTGTGCCTAACCATAAAGAACAATATAATCTTGACTGACTTCCTTGGTTTTAGCACACATAAATAAATACAGTTTTACAGGTAATATGAAGGCATCTATAAATACATATAAATCAGCTGCTAAAGAAATACTATCAGTCAACAGTGAAATTGATTTCCAAAAAAATTAATTCATAGTACTTTTAAATAGATTATGCTTCAACAAAAAATGTACGTAACACTCTCATTCTAGGGTGAGGGTTTTTTTTTTTTGTTTTATACTGCTTGATATATAAATAACATTTTATTTAACATGTATATAACATTAAAATATATGCAAAAATATTTCAAACTTATGCTAGAACTATGACACAAATTGGATGGAATTTATCTCCGAAATTTTTTGCCTACCTCCTAGATATTCACATCCCAGTAAGCCACCAAAGGACCTATTTATCAGTCAGCTGAGGAAATAAATTACTCGAAATTCTTCTTATCTAACTTGGAAACTAATTTTAGGACCATGTGAATCATACTCTAGAGAGGCTAATTTCCTTTACCACGTGGGTACGTACTTTTAGCAGAATTTAACTTAAAGGTATTCTACATATTCAAAACATACACCAAAAAAAATGGTCATAAAATGAGATGCAGAGTTTTAAAAGTCTAGTTTTCAGGAATTTGACTTGTTAGTGCAGTCATCTGCTATAGCAGCTGGACTTCATGAAGTATATAGTGGTTTGAAGCAGGGACCATATAAATCTGTCCAAACCAGACCCTGATTTAACAGACTTCAGATCAACTTTGAAAATAGGAAACTGGAACTATAAACCCACGAGATATCAAAAGTCAACCAATCAAAGGTAATCATGCTGGCAACTTATTTTTTAATTCAGAAGCTCAAACCTGGACTTAATCAACAAGTACAAGGTCTTCTTACAAATGTTTACCATGAAAGATGTATGCAACATGCCAGCTTTATTGCAGGCATAAAAGTAATATCTACAGTTTAGTCTCGTACATGTATTACGGATGGCAAAATGGACATGAATTTTGAGAAGAAATCATTAAATTACATGACAACTCTGCAGTTCATTAACATGAGTAATATGAAAAAATTGGGGTAGTCAGCAATAAATTTACATTTGCAGTCAGCTTCAATTATAAAAATAGCTTCTTTTTTTTCCCCCCTAGTACTGGAATTTAAGCCCACACGAACACCTACATCTGAAGTGAAAATTCAATCTAACTGCATAGTAACAGCTCAATAAGGATGTGCAGTTATTAAGGATGACAAATGTGAAAAAATCCCTATCAGAAGGCCGGAGCATGTAAAAAGCTCCTGATTTAAGAGTTCCGACATGTGAATGTCAGAGGTCAAAGCAATGAGCTATTAAAGATACTTTCACTTCCTCAGAAATAAAGTGCTGTCATGGGCTCGGAGGGGAAAGGTTAGAAAAGCTGTTTATCTGCTGCTCTGTTCCCATTCTTCCTTCTGTCAGGAAATCGTACAAGCTCCTACTCCCCACGCAGGGTTAACCCCGGGTCACGGTCATTCCCCAAGTAAGCGCCCGGCTTTGATTTCAGTGCGAAGACCACACGGCTGCAGGTTGCACATGCTCAACGCACACATTTGGGTGTAAAGCTCAGCTCAGGGAAATCTCAGCGGGATGTAAAAGACTCTGGCACCACGTTATTGCTAAAGGAAGAGCGAAGCCGCAGTCCATTGGGTTGCATAAATTAAGGGGGTCATTAACGAAAAAGAAAATGTTATTTTCTAGTAGTTAGAGCTAGAATAAGAATTACAAATGCATGCCTGGAGCGGCATGTTTAACCAGTGGGAAACCTGGTTAAACCTCCCTGAGGTTGTCCCTTCCCCAGAAGCCACAGGGCACGTTCGGGACAGACCGACTGGAGCATAATGAGCAAAGAAACCACAGAGCAAAGAGCCAGGAGACTGCAGAAGCAGGAATACACTGCTGGGCTTCAGAGGTACGAGCAGAAAGAAACTACCCAGAGCTGGAAGGGACCCCAAAGTATTTGTGGGATCCAGGAAGCCACCAAACTGTTGCTGGATTAAGTGCAAAGCTGAAGGAAAGCACCTGTCTGCGTGCAAACAGTGGGCAGGGGGAGGTTTATTTATATTACATTCTTATAAAGAATATTATATATATAAAATATTATATGCACA
>JAOEGS010013418.1:72101-122294 GCA_025447755.1 Corythornis vintsioides | reverse complement strand
GTATAAATAATGTATATTATTTATATACATTAGCTCCATATAATGTCCAAATCTAAACATGCTGGTAATTTCACTTGAAGAATCATTATAATAGTAGAAAATATTTGCTATACTTCCCAAGCTGTAGATGATATATCAGTGTGTATCTTTCTGTGAAAAATATCAGATGGCAGATTTGTGCCATGGTGTAAATTACCATTACTAATTTCTTAAGAGGTGTAGTTGAACTCTAATTAAAAATTATATAAATGCTCCAATTTAGAGCTGAGATTTGAAACAGTCACATTTATACAACATTTTCACTGGCTTTCAATATTCAATATTTCTGCATATTTTTTACAGAAATCAAAACTAAATAGTAAGAATATTATAACATAACTATTAAGTAAATAATGCATTAAGACAAATCCTAGAACATGAAAAAAAATGGCAATGAAGCCTTCAGATGACTAGCCAGTTGTTTAGGGTTTTTTTACTGACTTTACGTTTTAAACAAAAATTTACATCAGTTTTATTCCCAAAGTTAGGTTGGGTTGCAGATATCACAAATATACTGGATATAACCATAAAGTGCACACTATCTTCAAGCCTAACAGTGGCTTCTACAGATTTACTGAGGCCCCAACATCACCCTCAGTTTCTGTGTTTTAGTTGTTTCTGAAATCCAGAACAATCTGGTATTAATCATTTGATCATGAAAATGTCATGTCGTTTCAAGGAGTTTTAGGGTAAAGACTATTTTATCAGTTATATTCTTACCAAATTTATCAGTTGAGTGTGCACGATGTCTTCCACAAGTATTGCAGTTTCATGGAGTGGTCTGCGAGCATCTCCTAAGGAAAACCTGAAAGAAACAAGTTTATTGCAATATCGTGAAAATCAGTTGAAAAGAAACCAAGTAGGTGGTCTCCTTCTGTAGTTAAGGCCCCCTTCCCTTACAAAACTGCCCAATATCTATTTTTTAAATGTTAAAATGCTAACAGGAATTTTATCCCAAATCTAATTGCTAGCACTAAGATATGGAAAAGACTATGATGAATTAAAGGTAACCATCTTTATACATAATAATACATGAGAAGCTCTTAATGTCTACACTGCAGATCTAAATGACAGGAGGTCATAGTGTTTATAGGAGATTATAGTGTTCATATAATAGCACAAACAAAAGGCAAAGACACTCCAACAGGCATCATTACACGAGAAATGACAATGGGCTTTTTGCAAGGCTTTATCTTCTCTAAGGAATTCCAGAAGTTGCTCCTACACCTGCCTTAATGGTCAGTCATTGAACTAAAGCTGGAATTGCCCCTTTGATCCGGGATGGGCAGTGGCCATCCACAACCTATTAAAAGAGATTATAGATGCTGCAGAAAAATCTGAATCCTAGACCTTCAGTTAGTAACACTGACCCACTGCATTTGGTCCCCCTGCATTTGACTTTTAGCTAAATTATTTCTTAAATTTAAAGCAGTTAATTGGTCTCAAATTGTACTCAAAACAATGTCAACTCTGGCTCACTGAAAAATATCATTACATGCATATCAAATAAAAAAAAAAAATCCCTACACTACTATGCTAGTCTTACATCATTACAGTGAAAGATGGCTGGCTGTGCTTTCAAATATTTCCTCTGGACATTTCTTAAAAAAAAAAAGTTTTCTCTCCTCCTAAACCTGAGATTTAAAAATAAGAAAACTTGTATGTAAAATATATTCATTGTAAATTAAATAGCACAGGCCAAAAATAACAGTACTTTTTCTTATAAAAATAGTGAACTTTTATTCATAAGCAAGATTCAAATCCTCATAGGTGACTGAATATATCAATTATTTCATTAAAAGAGCATTCTTCTAGACTGAAATAAAATAAAACAATATTTTAACTACAAACAAGTAAAGAGTTATACTGTAGGGATTATTTTTCTTTATTTAATAATGAAATTATATTCAGTATTCTTCCTGCAGCATTTGAAATTCTAATGACATTAAATTTCAGCTTGATATGTGTAAGAGCACAAGAGCTACACAGGCAACAACTGAGAATAACCCAGTGCACTATGCTAGTCAAAGCATGAAGAAATTACACTCTGTATTTGTTCCCTAACATTTGCCTCTTTTCTTGAGCCTGTCAGCATCTCCCAAAGATGGTCATGTTTTATGTGTTGTACAACACCTCTGAAATGAACACAACTTGAATAACTTTTTCTCTATTGTGCGGGACATGCACATGAATGATAAAGTCAGAGACTTTATAGGAATATAAGCACAGCCAAGCAAACAATCCAGATACCATTAAATATTGTACCAACTGCAAATACTGGATATTATATAGGAAACAAAAATATTTTTTTTAAATATAAAAATTATTACCATATTACACTGGAATGTAAAATTTAAAACACCATAGATCCAAACAAGACCTTATGTAGTACAAAATTATTTTTTTTTAAAGATGCATATGTAAATTAGAAGAAAAATGTAATTTTTTTTTTCTTTTAATCACACATGCTCTCTAAAATCAAACAGAATTCAGTTATCACAATCATATATTGTTCATTCTTACAGGTCTTTTAATATTTAAAAGGTTTTTTTTATTCTTTTCAAAGAGTTTAAATGCAAAATAAAACTATATAAGACAGTAGTGAACTACAGCATTATCATCTTGAACATAAATTTCTTTTGTTCACAAAGCATTCCACACATATGAATAAAAGGGCTAAGTTTTGTTTTCCAAAGACAACAAAGTGCAAGAATAAAACTCTGGTTTTGAGGCATGATACATCTTCCATCTTCACATAGAAGTCTTTCTCACACGTAACTATGAGTTCCATAATCATCACAAGAAGCCGAAGAGATGCAACCACGAGGCAGCACATTGGTCTGAGAGGAGACAGGTATCAAATCTTTTTGCTCTGTTCTGATGCAAAAGGGTATGTCAGAGTTGATGCTGAGCCATGAACAGAGATGCAAGATCAACTGCACTCCTTGATTACACAGCAAATCGAGTTCCAGATGCGCCTACTTTATTCCTCTCTCCCTTACACTCTTTCTACCTTCTAAAGCTATTTCTACCTCAGTTTGCCTTCACTTTTTTTCCCACGTAACTTCTGCCAACTTCTTTCCCACACACAGAAAACTAGATACTGGCACAGTGGTTTCAGCAAAAAGCAAAACCCACCACACATACCCACAGCTGCTTCCTTTTTCTTTGCAACGGATATGGAGTTTTCTAGAGACTAAACAAAAAGTGTAATGCTTTGATACTTGTTTGTACTCTTACAGCATTTGATATGTTTCTTGATTCTAACATGTTTAAAGGACCAAAGACAACCTTATTTTACTCCTTTCTGCTACCAGAGGTAATAATTACAAAGGCACAAGCCGTTAAAATAATAAATTCTTCCATTTTTTTCTTCATTTTGCCATCGTACTTCTCCCATAGTAGAATAAACAGTAAACAAAGATTAAGTGAGCTCAGATTTTTGCCAAGCTGCAGGTAAGCTAAGAACCAATAGAACACCACCATCCCACACCCCATTAAAAAGAAAATAAAAATTTGGTGCCTTTGCTTCTGGGAACTGAAACTAAAATTCATGTTTTAATATAAATTAAGAATTTTATTTCACATGTGCTTTGCTTTTAACAGTTCATTTGAGTCTTTTAAAGAACCTTCCATTACAGATTTAGAAATAAATCTTCCTAGGAAATATATAAAAATTCTATTGAAAATAGAATGGAGCTGTTCCTCCACAGGTAAATACTGAAGAGGAAATATATCAAAATTAAACTTCATCAAAACAGTAAAACTACATAGAAGACTGTCCTGATAACAGAAGCATCTACCCATTAGACAAGTAAAATAACAAAGGTTTTTTAAAAGATCCAATTTCAAAGGTCTGTCTGTTTTCAGGACACACTTTTACAAGGGAGTGATCAACTTACCCAGATTTTCACTGGAGGATTAAAATAGTAGCGTGGAGAAAGAAAAGACTTCAGCAGCTCTTTTAGTGTTTACTTTTAGCTTCTATTTCTAATTTATTTAAGTTCCTGTAATGATGTCTCCAAGCTCATCAAAAGTGTAAATGTCCAAGCCACTAAATACCTACATGAAGTATTGTGGCATACTGTGTGTAAACACACATGCACATGCTTGGCACATGCCAAGGTATGACAGCTACTCGTGGTGCAGGAACGTACATCTGTAAGAACCTCAAAATCTTGGGCGGCTACAGAAATAGATAAAGCAAGTTTCTTTGCTCTGTTTCTTGGGGTTTGAAATGCCTGTGAAAGGTATTGGGCCAGGCACAGCACAGGCTTGCTTCAAAAGCCCTGATGCAGAGCTCTCCAGGTGGCCAGACCACCAGGAAAGTAGACGGTGGAGACAGAAATCTGCTGCAATCTCCCATCCTCCACAGCCTTGCAAAGTTGTCCTGGCCAGAAAGGAAGTATAACCAGGGTGGCTGTGAGTGCACTAAGCTAAAATAAATAGTTCCCTTACTGGGGCTTCTACTGAGTTCATACCATAACAAAACTGCCTCAGCTCATGTGGAATTTACCACCTTGAATAAATTTGATGAATCTAACCTAGGAAAAGGATAAAAGAAGTGAGGTAGACTGGTGGGAAATAATACTTTTTTGTTTTCCAGAAACACCTAACATTTTTCCTTTTCCATTTCTACATTAAGGCTTTGCAACAGCAGATATGGGCCCTCCAAGCTTCATGGGGTTTTATGCATATGATGATCTCACAGAGGGCAAGTAGATACTTCTTTTGTCCTCATCACAGAGATATTTGTTCCTGACTGTAACTGGACTGGGACTGTAGGTTACATGAGTCCTTGTGTCTGGCAACAGAAGAGATTTGAGTGGGTGCACATTATGTATGTGGGACTGTAGCCCATGAGTAGGATAAGAGGTTTGGGACCCATGTATCAAAGTGACTAAATCTGGGCAGGATACTGGAGTGACCAGAGTGTCTGTGAGGTGGCTACTGAAGGGACCAGGAGGTCTACACCAGCTGCTGGAGAGACTGTGGACCTTGGGGCTTGTTTGAGAGACTCATTTGCATGTTCATCTCTGCACATGAGGACTGAAGGGCTCTCCAGCATCTAGTGACTGAGCTTGAGGCTGAACTGGATTCAGCAATTATTAACTCAGAGAGTGTATTGAAGTATCAGTCTCAGACCAGATGTGTCTGCAAGGACCATCATTTGCATGTGGAGAAACACACTGAGGAGATTCAAAATAAATCAAAGGAGCTTGGAAGGTGTTCAGCCAACACATAGCTAGGTTCAGGGAACCTAGACACTAGACTTAACTACTTGATGACATCTAAATCTGGGTGTCTGTATCAGCATTTTTATCTATACTTTTATCAGCCAAACAGAGTATGATCAAGATATTAATGCTCACCACATACAGAAACAGCTAATTCAATACTACAAAACTAAAACCAAGGAAGAATCCCATAAAATTGCAGAGGACAAATGAACTACTAGTTATGTTTGGTCTGGATAATATCTGGGCTCACGTCTCCTCAGTATTGTAAGAATATACAGTAAATATTTGAGAGCTGTTTGACAGGAATGCATTTAGAATATGCAGCATATTAATTCATGGAAATCTGCCCATACTTTAAGCAACTGTCATCCTAAATACACAAATTTATTTTTTTTTAAGAGACCTGACAGTCAGGTGGTGACAAAGAAAAACAGTTTTATAGTACCAAGCACAAGAACACCCAGAAAACTTCCAGCAATTAAAATACCAGAAGTATAAGTATTGCAAATCAGTAAAAATAAATAAAAACAATCTCTGGGAAATCAGTAATACAACATATTAAATTCAGATTGGTGCCATAAGATGCCATCTATGAAGACAAAGATAAGAATAGAGAGATCTGGTCCCTTAGATGATGGAAAAATGGGAGATTACAGGTTTCTTTCTGATGAGCATGGGAATGAGGTTATCATTGCAATAGACATCCCAGAGAACAGAAGGACCTTTTTCAAAGTCTCAAAAGCTAAAGCTAGCTCTTCTCTTTTCATTGTGTTTGCCATAGCTGTTGCTGAATGAATTAGACAGAAGTAGAGTCTGAAAGGAAAGAGATGACTCGTGCCAAACCAGAAATTTGATTAGACATCCACAGGAGGACACATTGTACAGAGAGTGGAAAAGGAGAGAAAGAACAAAATTCAGGAGTAAAAACCTGTCCAAAGTAAAAGCATGACTGCAATAGCAGAAAGAGGAGTAAACAATAAGGTCTAAAAATTATGTCTATTTTATGTTAAAATACATTATATCACCGGGAGATGATGTGACATTGTTGTTTCGTAGACATCATTACTTCTGATACCATCATTGAACTTAGTAAAGGGATATTAATCTAAAAACTGAATAATCTTGCTTACTTATTGCCTTATCTTAATAGAAGAAGGGTACTATTTAAAGCATTGAGTTATGTTAACCAACCAGGACATTCTATCAACACTACCTGAAAAAGCACTGGAATTTATACTGCTATTTATATGCTTATCTATTCATCAGGTAACTTCAAGAAATGCCCATTTAGAAATAAAGGTAATCTTAATTCCAATCAGAGTTCATAGTTAATATCTACCATCTTGAATTAATGAAAACAAGTTTCATATGTCACACTGAACACAGCCATTTACTAGGATTTAAAGTATGAGAGATATAGAGTCAAACTGCAAGTTGTAGCTGCATTAGGTCTTTCTTTAGAGTTTAGAATAATAACATTTAAGTTGCAATAAAAACAAGCATTTGAAACCTACAGCAATTTTAATACAGAAATTACAAAAATTAGGGTTATTTTCCAATTTTTTTTTTTTGTTGAGACCTTCATTGGCCAAACTTGGAAGAAAATAGTGGCATTTTGCAAAGAAGCAGTTCTTGGAGATTCAGATTGTATTGGTACATCCCTAATCACCCAACAGTGGTTTCAAAAAGCTTGTGTGGCAACTTCTAAATAATCCATTTGCACTTTACACTGTCATGGATCCAGTGTTCCTCCACTCCAATCACTGTGCATAGGTTACATCCCTGCTGAGCAGAACACCCCTTCTGGGCAAGACCAAGGGAACTGGCACTCCATGTATCAGCACATGCCTGGGAGAATTAGACCAAGCAGTCATTTGGTCTACGGATAAATGGATCAAATTCTAGAGTTAATTTCTCCACGACTTATGACTTGTTGGAACCATTTACCTCTGTCCTGACCAAATCTGCTCTCAGCACTGAGAGGAGTTGTCCTAAATGTGAAGAGGAAACAAGAAATGCTGATTTAAGCAGTATCACAGATTTCAGTTTGTGCAGTCCACATGCTCTACAATCAAGCAAGGCCCACATTAACGTTGGCAAGTACTGCTTCTTCCTAATGCAAGGATGGTGTAAACTTACAAAAAGGTTGCACTAAGCCCATTACAGAAAAGTACTGGCAAATTTAAGTGCCAAATTACATAAAGCTCTGTCTTTAAGAGAACAGATTCTTTTACATCCTCAGAGAAAGGACAACTGAAAAAGTAGAGCCTGGATATTTTGAGAGTCCAACTTATTCCAGCATGGCACTCTTCCATGTGTTAGATCAAGAGCTGCAAGGACTAATAATGAGGTCCCGTATTCTCAGCTGCACTGAGCTACTCCATGTCTCTCTGATCACTTTAGGATACAACCATGCTTTTGTAAAAGCCAAGAAGAGATGAGTAGAATAGCCTCATTCTCTAACATGAAGACTCAAGAATCAACTGTGGATCATACTGCCTTTTAAAATGAACCTATCTAATCTATATGGTTAGCCTTATGTCCACAATTAATGGAGAATGAAACAGGGCTCACAATTCAAAATTTCAAGCAGTCTTTTCCAGATGGCATTGGAAACCACAAAGTTTATATATATATCATATACAAACCATAAAACTGGAAGCACTTTCCAGTGCCCAAATCTGGACACTTCCTCCTGTCTATAACAAACTACATGGACTTGTTCTATCTACAGCTGTAGAGGCTTACAGTATTAATTGCACTAAGGTGTGTCTCAGAGTAAAACATACAAAAGCCTAAATTTCCTATAGTTGATGGAGAGATGTGTTTGTATGGAGAAGTGCCCATATTTCAGGCACTACATTCAGTACATTGGTTCCAGTTAAACTTCTGCATTTTGAACACCTTTGCCACAGAGATGTCATATTCACTTGTTTAAATACTATAATATTAACTCTTAGAATCTGATTACTAAGTTATTCACTCTTTACTAAAAGGAATTCAGCTAAGGAAAATACTTTTTGCAAAATGTATATGGCAGCAAGAATGGCAGGCACAGTAAGAAACACAAATGTCAGTTACAAAATGGGTTTTTGTCAGAATAAAATTAAGCCATGATGATGCCTGCAAATATTAGGAAAGCAAAAACGAGAAACATTACGTAATGCCATTTAATTATTCAAAAGTACATTGTGACAAAGGAATAAAATTTAGAAAAGGAACATCTGAAAACAAGAGCTAAAATCTTCTGTAACCCTTTAAGAAAGAAAAGAAGCTTCATTGCTGAAAGCACTGAAAACTAAGGTGAACCAAGAACTGGGAGACCTCATGATGTTAAACAATTACAGAAAAATAAAGTCTTCATTATATGATTTTAAATACTTAAAAAAAAAAAGATATGGCCACATACAAAAATGGTATGTCACCTGCAACTAACAGATGGGTGTTGGAAGTATGGAGTCTGAAATAAGCTTCTTTCTTTAATAATTATTAAAATTCTAAAACCAGGAAGAGGCTTCATACTTAGTAATTGTTTTGAGCTTACTGAAAACAAATTCTTGCTTACTTAATCTTTACTACAGATACTTCTCTATCACCATGGTAGTAAGGGCTAGAATATGGGAAGCTATATTATAGAGATGCTTTTAAGTCCTGTTTATTAATGAAAAAAACCCCAATAGATTTCACCCTATTTTGTCTGGGGATTTTTTTTTTTTTTCTCTTATACTAAACACTTTTCTAACTGCCAAAAATTAGCAGATTTATACCAACACAAAGCTGTGGCAAGAACCCTTTTCAGTACCATTGTATACTAATCAGAATCCACCAAACTGTTACAGTTAAGCGTCTTAAACATAAATTAATTTTACAAATCCTTATGACTGGCAAAGGAGAAAGATATAATTTCTTCCAGTTGTATAACATAATACATTCCATTTGCTCATTCACAAAGGGTTTCAGTTTTTCAGGAAATAAATGAGACAACTGTCCTTCTAGACCCTGAAGACTGGACTATGATCAGTCATTTCTGCTTCATCTTAACAATATACTTGAGCACAAATGGAATTTAACAAAGCCTAGAGAGATGAATTTTCAGTCTGCTCTCATGAGGACAGGGCAAAAAAGTGATGAGAAGAGCAGGAAGTCAAAACATCATTTCACTGTATATATACATTGTAAGTGTTAACCAACTGTGGAAATCCCTAGCTATTTTAAATTTATATTAAAACCACAAGACAATTTAAACTAATCCACAAGATACAAAATATAAATCAGGATGAATGCTTTATGCTAATTTCTAGAGAAATAATATTATTCTTTTTATATCCTACAAAACATAAAGACCATTTTCCATTGTTTTAAAAACTCACATCTTTATGAATGAGATCTATGGGTGTTAAATGATTATAATTATTTCCAGTTCTCAAATAACATCCTCCTTATCAGACATCAGCACATTTCACAACAATAGTTTTTATACTTTACTACCCTCCTGAAGTCAGTGCCTGGAGCAGTGAAACAGCTTGTCCACAGTCTGTCTGTGGCAGAAAAAGCAAGCTATCCCGTGTCTCCCATTGCTGGGCGGTAGTAAGTGACAAATTACAGAATGGTAGGTGTTGGAAGGACCTCTGGAGATCATCATGTTCAACCCCCCTGATAAGCAGAAGCAGGTTCACCACCAGCAGGTTGCACAGGATCAGGCCCAGGCAGGTTTTGAATCTCTCCAGAGAAGGAGACTCTACAAGCTCTCTGGGCACCCTTTTCCAGGGCTCTGGCATCCTCAAAAAAAAAAAAAAAAAAAAATGTTTTTCCTCGTGTTCAGATGGAACCTCTTGGTTCCAGCTTGTGTCCTTTCCCCTCATCCAGTCACTGAACCATTTAGATATTTATAAACACTGATAAGATCCCCTCTCAATCTTCTCCAGGCTAAAGAGACCCAGATATCTCAACCTTTCCTCATAAGAGAGATGTTCCAATCCCCTAATCATTTTTGTAGCCTTCAATAGTCTCTCTCCAGTAGTCCCTTGTCCCTCTTGAACTGAGGAGACCATAACTGGACACAATACTCCAGATGTGGCCTCACGAGGGCAGAGTAGATGGAGGGAGAACCTCCCTCCACCTGCTGGTCACACTCTTCTTAATGCACCCCAAGATACCATTGACCTTCTTGTCTATAAGGACACACTGTTGGCTCATGGTTAGCTTCTTATCCACCAGAACTCCCAGGTCCTTCTCTTTGGAGCTGTTTTCCAGCAGGTCATCCCTAATCTGTACTAGTGCAGGACCTTACACATGCCCTTGTTGAACTTCAGTAGGTTTCTCTGTACTCAACTTTCCAGCCTCTTAAGCTTTGCAAATCAGATTTATTTCAATAGTAAATTAGCAAATTAGATTAAATTTTCATAGTCAAACAAAATGATATGAAAAGTCCACCTACATATGTAGGAAACCTGCATTCTCACTATTCATCTCTGCAGTACTTGTGTCAGAGATATTACAGTACTCACTGTAATAACAGGGAGAAACAGAAAGAGGTGTCAAAAACCATGACCTCTATGAAAAAATATGGAAATATTTTGAGATTAAAAGAATCAGCATTTCTTACAGTAAAACCTAACTGTGAAATTAGTATTTGTAGTATTTCTAGATTTTATTATATTTTTTTTTTAGTGATTATATATATTAACAAAACTGCTGTAAAATACTTAATTTGGCTTTTGGATCATCAGTGGTTCACAGATCACAACTTGGAAATCTGTGCTCCCACTGACAGTTAATAACTTAGGGGTGGGGAGGCTCATGAGTTCTACAACAATAAACCACCATAACATGACAATAAAAACCAGAAATCAAACCTCCTCTGAACTGTTACTGTAGGTACTTCTAAGTGAGAAATAGACATTATTTTGGCACTAGGTACAGTAACCGCTAAGGATAAAATATATCCACTAAGAAGAAAAGATGTACAACAATGAATATATAGAATAATTATTTTGACTAGTTGCTTTTTTTATATAGGTTTAACTTCAGAGTGCATTATCAGTACTCTCATTTTTTCTGAAAGTAAAATTTTACCATAAGATAAATAAATTTCACTGACAAAGACAATGCTTTAAAAACATATTTTATTTCAGAAATCAAGCTATGCAAGATTGTCCCTAGAGTAAGAAACTGGAAGTTCTGTGATAAAATCTTTTCTGGAAAGCCAGTGCAATTTCATATCAATGTTGCACTCTTTTTCCTGCTTTCAAATGGATTACTTAAATGTTTTAAAATGTTATAACCCACAATAATCTGTTCCAGGCACCAACAAGAAGGAAGAAAAAAATTACAGAAGTCAAGATGTCGCCTGGAAGCACTTTATGGCAAACATTATAAAGATAACACAGAGCAGAGAAGCTCTGGTTCAATCCATTATAAATACCCCATTCTTCTTAAAATCACAAAAATGTATTTATAGTAAAGAACTCGTACAGACTTGTGCCTCAGAAGACTTCATTTAAGTACAATTTGGCAGAATTTTTGGAACAAGAAAAGAAGAGTTTCATAAAATATTGATGTTTTACAGTCACCCTAGTCTTGATCTACTTGCTACAAAAACAAAAGCAAGGACTTTGGAAGATGACCACATCCGTGTCTACTAATTACACTTTAGCCTTTTCATTTTGTCCAAAATGTGCTCTCTAGCAGTTATACTGAGCACAGACACTAAATCAGCAGCAAGATAATTAATGCCTCATTAAAAACAGAAGTTATTTTTCTAATTTTATTACTGGCACAATATATTGTTTAACAAAACATATGGGGTTTCAAGAAATAAACAAACAAAAAAAACAAACCAAAGGGTGAAAATACTGTCAAAAGACAGTGCTGTACTTACTATTGCTATAGATCAAACCTCTCTTACCCCAAATGTTCAAATGACAGTACAGATAGTTGCCCTCTCAGCTTTTACTCCAGGTCTCCCCCCAGTACTTAGAAGTGGGGATGTACACAGAAGCATTAGGCTACACCAAAGCCCTTGTGCACTAAATGTATTAATCATTTTGAGTGGAAAGATAATTAAATGGAAATAAGAAATAGTTGTCTTAGATTTATAAAAAAAATTAATTTTCTAATGAAAAAGATCTCAGTGAAAGTAAGAAACAGAAGATGTGAATATCTGCACTTTAGATAAGCAAATTAGGGTTGAAGCACTTAAACATCTTCACTCAAAAATTTATTTTGAGAAATATGAAAAATATTTCTAAGAAGTAAAATTTTTAAAGTACCAAATAATCACTGTTTAATAATAATAATATAATAACATAAAAAGAAGGATCTGAAGTTAGTGTGCAGCACATCAAGCTGTGAGTCAAGACTAGAAAAACAAAAAAGGGGGACAAGTTTCACTCTTGTAGAGCTCAACAGAACACCACACAAAAGTAATACAAAGCTGATTATTTCACTTTCTTGATGGTAGTTCAAAAGGGGTCAATGTAAAGGACAACTTGGCATTAATTTACATTTGCCCCTTTTCTAAAAAAAAAAAAAAAAAGGTTATATTTTCTCAATTGAAAAATAGATAAACATAAGCTTTGCTCATTCAAGCACTTTCTATTTATTGACAAGTATTTAGATTGAAATATTTGACGAATTGGAGAGATACAATATAGTTGGATTTAATTAATATCTGAATATGAAAATAGAATTTCCATTCACAAATTTCAGGCTGCTCACATAGAGGTAAAAACATTAAGTAAATGAAAGTTTATTTGTTTTTTGTTTTGTTTTGTTTTTTAAAGCATTTAAAGTCCATACAGCATATGAGTTAAAGGAAATCATTATAGATACTGTGCTTTGCTTTCTTATCTGTATCTGCAGAACATAATGTGAAATGACATCAGGTAAAATCATAATTCCCTTATTTATCAAAACAGATAAGCTAGACAAAATAAAAAAGCATACCAAGGAGTCAAAAGTCATTCCAGTGAACACTTCCAATTATTTATAGCACATTTCTATGACTGCAGAAGGAAAAGTTATTGAAGAAACTAAGATGTGCAGCACCATAACCAATACCAACAGATGCTCAGTGGCCAGTAGTTTTTGAAAAGAACCACACTCCCAAAATGAGAATTAATCCCTACGGACAAAAGTCAGGAATTGCCACAGTTGAGGGCACAGTATTCAGTATCCCATCCTTCCCTTCCTCTTAATCCTTAAGAACCAAGGAAGCAATGGTTGGACACAGGGAAAAACCAAATTCCCCAAGAAAAGCTGCAGTTTCACCGAATCACAGACTGCAGAAGCAAAAGCAAATGTCATTTTGGGTATCAGAATGATCTCTTACAGGAGAGTAATTCACGTCTCCCTTCATGCTGCAGTTACTGAACACTTCTCATTTCCTTCCTTTCAGTTTCTGAGCTGGAGAAGAGAGAGCAAGAGCCAGTGCCACAGAGGGGGCAGCCACAAAGTACTGAGGTATTCTCTTGTTGTCTTGATTTTTTTTTTTTTTTCCAAACACCCTAACTGTGCTTCTATATTCAGGCACAGTCGTTGCTTCTTGGAGCTCCAGCTTGGCATCACTCAACACACGCACTGGTGCTCGTGGCTGAGATTTGTGTGGTCTACAGAAAGCTCCGCTTCCTCGAAAATGTGTGGCATCATAGAGGGTTTATTTAGAACCTAAGTCTCTCGGGGACACTATGTAAGTTTATTGTTTATCATTTGCTGGGGAAGTCTTCTGAGGTCAAGGTAAAAAGCAGGAGGAGATATTTGATGTCAATGTTCCAAAAAACATTATGTGGTTGCATGGTTGCAGTGGTCCCCAGAGCACTTTGATGGTGGTCCGTGGAGATCTGGCTGGTAGAAGGTGCTGGCTATCCCTGTTTCCAGCTGCTATATCATATTGAATGTATTTTTAGCTCTACTTCATATTTTCCTAATATTCCTTTTCCATGTAAGCAATTAGTGTGGTTACCAGGGATGGCAACAGAAGTGATATTCAATGGCCAGTGGGAGAAGAGGTGGTCTCAACAGCCGTGCAAGGGAGAAGATTCACAATTTCCTTATTAAAAGGTGGGGGGGGCAGCCTGCCCTCTAGCCTTTGTCTTAACACCTCTACTTCTCCATTCACTGTACTGAGCTTCTTTGTTTCTCAGAAAATTCTACTGACACATTCATTGTTATCTCTGAAGATGAAGGAACATACAAGTTGCAGTTTTAGCCCTTTTGCTCAAAAGTAAAAACAGGAAGGAAAAAAACCCCATGAAGTTGCATTCACTTTCCTGATTAAGCTTACAAAAAAAAGACAAGCTTTAAATGGGATTAAAAAAAATATCTGAAATTGATGCCATGGATTTTTGTAGGCTTATACATTTATACTTTTTTTTTTTTTTTAATCTTACCTTTAGAATGCAACCAGAGATTACTAGGTATAGTAGAACTGTCTGCAAAATTAACTCGACCATCTAAAAAAGCAGAAAAAAGTATTCCAAAAAACATTCAGCCACTACCCAAGAAAATCATGCTATTTTAACTTTTTTTTTTTTTAATAATGAAATGTTTCTAGGATTCAAATAAATTTCCCAGTTAGCCTCCACTGCCTTAAATCATGTTTACTTACTTTCATCTTGCCTTTGACTAATCGAAAGAGACTCATCAAATCATCTGGAGACAACTTAAAAAATATTATAGGGAAAAAACTAGTAAATGGGGAACATTTGTATAACAAAGAAAAGTCTATATGCTTTTTAGATTTTCATTCTTATTTAATTATCCATGAAATTACTCTGACTCCAATCTGCTTGTGAAGGTACAGCAAACAGTCCCTAACCATGCAAGTATGCTTTACATTACCTTTAAGGAAAAATACACTAAGTATTAGAGAAGTAACAAATTGAAGTATTCGGCTTCTGAATTCCACTACCCAGTCTAACGGTGCTTATGTATGACTCTTATTCAGGAAAACAATCCCTGGAGATGGGGATGTTATGTATTAAAGGCAGTCCTTGCCCACCTCTGAAATGCAGCAGAGTTTAGGCTCCTAATGTCTCCGTTAGCCCTCTGTTATCTGGGGGAGATTTTTTACAATTCTCAAGATTTTTTTGCCTGATGGCTGGAAAACACCAAATCCCTTATTGGCTTTAGATGTCTGTAAGATGTCAGTAGAGTAGCCTCACTGAATCACTATCCAAGACTTTACAACCGAGGGCCTTCCTAAACTTCAGCTTAAGGAGGATTTAAGGAGACTAAATTTGCTCATCAATGGCTGACAGAGTAAAACACAAAATTGCACAAAGCTGGATGGAAAAATCACTTCCATGTATGAGGTTTTTCCTCCCTTTTCTTCCCCAGAAGTTTAATCATCATCTAATGGTTACAGTTCTTCCATCACTTTGACAGGGAGCAGCAGGTAATGCTTAAAAATTAAGCAACAAAAATAATAATAATGTGGGATGATTTTTTTAAAAAAAATTCTTTTTATTTTTAAATCTAGAATAAAATTAGCCCCAATGACTTGTATAGCCTGACTGGTAGAAATGGTCTCTGGCATCTGTCCAGACAGTTAAAGAAAAACAGAGAGTGTAAAAATGTTTTTAGAACTAGATGAACATTTTTCTCTCTTTTTTCCCCTCTCCTCTCCCACAAAGGCATTATCTACAAAGGTAAGTATAGTAATAACACTAGCCTTGAAAACCTAGTCCATCAAGATAGAAATACAAACTGCAGGTAAAGTTGTTTTCAGTGACATATTGCACAATCATGAGCCTGCCTTCTATGTTGAGGAAGATTCTCGTGAGGTTTCTTAATGAAAATAACAAACAAAAAAACCTACTAAAAAAAGACTTGCTGTAAATACCTCCTGAGCCATGACAAAGTACCTTATAAAATACAAGTATTCATAAACAGTCTAGCCTCTGGAATTAAAACACTGACACTTTCTATTAAAAGGTGCTTAGTCACAGTTCACTAAATATTTACAACAAATCATTTCTTCTCTAACTTCATTGACTTTACTGTTGTTACCAAAAGTCAAGAAAACTTCCTGCGTGTGTGAACGGTTTGTGTACGTAAACCACAGCTTGCAAACTCCATTTTATGGAGGTAGAAAGATTTGCACATTTGCAAGTAGCTCCTCCTCTTCTGTAGAAAACTATTTGCTTAAACTTCCATTGGATGGAAGTATTGAAATTAACTGGAATCAGAAGAATCAAGAGTAAAAGGACATCATACCTTACAGGATAAAAGGGAAAATAAATTACACCATTTTCCGAGTTCTCCAGCTCATTACTATCAGTAAATTTGCTGATGAATCACAGCATCCTTTCCCTCTGAACTTGGCCAATGAAATAGAATCTCAGTCAAGGAAAGCATGAATGAAAAGTGCATGATGCAATATTACAGAACCCATGTTACCAGATTTGAGCTATTGGTATTGACAGGCATCTCACAAAATGAAAGCAGAAGTTTTTCTGCTGCTGTGTGGGTGGGGATGAAATGGGGATGCTTGGGGTTTCTCTAAAGAATCTGATGGAGATGTTGTCCAAGCAAGGAAAGCTCTAATGGCCTTATAAAAAGAAATAGGTGCCTGCCAAAAAAAATGCAGGGTTTAACACTGTCACCTCCCACACTCAGCACTGACAAGAACATAATTCTTTTATGGGCATGTCAAAGACAGAATAATATGGTGTGGGTTTATGGCACACAAATATCTTTCTAGTGAGGCCTCCATTGGAACCACCTAATCGATTTATAGGAATACCTATACTGAATGAGGCTTCCATATGGAGGAGTGTTTTCATATAACTCTCAACTATGCTTCTGCTAAAAGCTGATTATGCTGGTTTTCAGCTGTAGCAGTAATAATTCCAACAAATTCTTCCTATACTTCCAGAGTCTTATATTTTTAAGTTCCTTTCCTAAATTGCATTAGCTGCTGTAAACATTACCAATGTCCCTTAAGCATGCCACTGAAGATACACCTGATCTTAGTGCTTGCAAAGACAGATGACTTCCTACAAGTAGCAAAGTAAATCACGTTTGAAAATACATCAACTTGTGTTTTAAAGAATATGACACCACTACTTTAGTCCATGCATATATAAGTTAAGAGATACTGAACAACATTATTAACTTGGTGTGGTCACACTTAGATGTTCATATACAGCTTGGAGAAATTGGAAGAGTGACATTAATCTAGATAAGTTCAAATGTTTTTAAAGTAGAGAAAATGTAGAATCCCAGAAATCATTATTAGACAGTGTTAAAAATCTACTTTACTGAATACAGGGGATGAGGGGGAAAAAAAAATCTCTGTTAGTGAACTTCTGTAATTACTGTTGTGGTTTCTCATGCTTATCAGTGAAGCAGGCATGAACTCCAAATATCACAGAGACCTTTATTACCACCAAAATCAGGTTAGATGAGGATACGAAGGGACTGTTAGTTCCTCTCTTGACTTGGTTTTCATCCAGCTTGTACACTCCAAAGGCCTTTAATCTCTTAACTACTATTTCATTAGCATCTATGCAGAGATTCAGGGTGTTTAGAATAACTCTGAGGCTTTCATGTGCTACAGTTGAAAAGCTTCATATAAGAAACCAACAAGCCCTAGCAAAGTAGAGTCTTGGCAGAAAATACTGTATCATTTTATGTTTATAATATATGAGCACCTTGTTCACCTGGCACTGCAAAAAGTTGTAAAAGAGCTATCCTGACTTGTTGACTAAATCCAGAAAGTACAGATAATCAATATAGTGTCGATGTCTTTACTCACTTCACCAGAGGTAGCGGTGTCAACCCTCAGGTCTGCATTCTGGTGGAGTAGCAGGGAGGAAAGGGCACCATTATGAAGTTTTACAGCACATAAGATTCAAAGGAGAGGTTAAAGTTCTTGTGAAACCTCTCAGAGTCCTCAGTGAAGAACACAGTAAGAAAATATGCACTGAAGACCATCTGCATAAACCTGCTTCTTAATCAGTATAAGAAATATAATCTGTCCTTTTCGTTTTTCTTAAGATTTCTAGGATTATTCAAAAAGTTTATTTCAATTTGCAACAAGTGCAAAAGAAAAACCCACATGGCTTTACATCTGTCAACATGCAGAATTCTTGTCACTAAGCTAAGAGTTTTAACAGGACTTTCAGGTAAAAATATAACTAGGCACAAGAGTCTGTGCTGCACTCTCAGGAAATGCAGCAGAAAATTTGTAGTTTGGAAAAGGAAGTGGGAAACATGGCTGGGAAACCAATTTGTGTCCCAGCCAGAGCTACAGGCTGCAATCCCGTCACCAAAATACCCCCTTGTAGTGCTGGGACATGGATATCATTCCCACAGAATCACTGAAATACTGATGCTGGAGAAGACCTCTGAGATCAACAAGTCCAGCCTATGACCTATCACCACCACACTGGATGGACCTTGGCACTAAGTGCCACATCCAATCTTCCCTTAAACACCTGCAGGGATGGCAATTCCACCACTTCCCTGGGCAGTCCAATGTCTGCTTCCTAAAAAGCAATATATCAAATAGCAATCCTTGCATCGCTTCAGATTATGACATTTTTCAAATATCAACTTTCAGACGAAGCAAACCCTTTTTTTTTTTTTTTTACCCCCTCCTCCTTTTGTACTTCAACTTTCTTATATTCCCTTTTCATCTTAAGTAACATTCAGAAATTTAATTGTTCTCATCAGCATCTAGTTCACAGAAACTAGCTACTTGGGCATAGAGCAACCCAAATAAAACTGTCATCAAATATCAAACTGCTGCAATGGCAGGTGACTAGATACCTTTTAAAAATTCCACCCTAAAACGTCCTATATTCTGGAAAAATGTCTAAAAACTTCACTATAATTTTAGGCAAAGCTGTTTGATAAACATATTCTATTTGTAATATAATAGTTGCTACTGATTAAACACCTGAGACTGTTGAGGGACAACTACCTCATGTGCGAAAGAAAATAAAAAGCACATCAAACCATTAGTAAGTTTGTACTCATAGGACAAGAATCTTATGAAAGAACTTTTGAAATGCTTCAAAATCAAGACTTGACATTTTCTCTTATAACCTGGTCTAGATAATAAATTTTTTGGCCATTCATATCACTGACATAGAGCCTGAAAAAGTTGCTCTGTTGTGTCAGAAGAGGACAAGGTACAGAGGTCACACATCCAAAGCATATGCAAGATCTCAGCAGTGCCCACTTTGCATACCCTGCCTGCTTCCCCTGCCTCTGGACATAGCCAGCCCGAAGAAACCCACATCCTAAGCCACAGGCTGGCAGCACCTGGGCCACCTCTTCACACAGGATGACAAAGTGCTTTAAATTTACCAATGTCAGGTGGTCATCCTCACAATTTGTATAGTGTTTTTAAATAACAAAATTATTACATCCTTCCTGACCTTTCCAGCAATGAAGATAATGCAAAAAAATGAGTGGCTCTTTCCCTAACCCTACCCATCACATTTGAAAAAAAGGGGACTGTCAATCACAGAATGGTTTGGGTTGGAAGGGACCTTAAAGATCATCTTGTTCCAACCCCCACCCCACCACCAAATGCAGAGACACCTACACAAGTTTCACCTACATTGTATTATATCATATTATATTCTATGGTCCTGCTCTAGCAGGGGGGTTGGACTCAAAGACTTCCAACCCCTGACACCCTCTGATCCTGTGATCATGGATTTAATGAAGACAAATGACCACTTCATGATATGACTTCACGTTACACTACACGTTCTTATGACTCAGTAACACTCATCTTGCATTCCTTTCATGCAACCCTGCTCCTGCAGCTGGAGTACTAGATGGCTTTAAGTGTGCATGCATGTTAAGAGCAAAAGGATATTTTAAAGAGGAAATATCACTAAAATCTCCTTCCATCCTTTCATCCATCAGCAAAATATATAATTAGGATCTCTAACAAAGGATTATAAATTATCCTTCGCACCTAACTTGAAAAATGATACAGCATCACCTTTTCCTCTGGAAATTTAAAAATGTCTGCTACTAAGGAGGCTGATTTTTAACTGTTCTTTAACTTCTGAATTCACTGTCTTGCTGATGAAAATGCAAAGATTTAAAACCATTGATATAAACATGCAGCACTATATCTTCTTTCAGTTGATAATGCACAGCCAAATATATAGTAAGAAATGTGTTTTTAATTGGCTTGAAGAACTTCAAATACTATAAACAGAAGATTCCAGAAATAATTTTCATGGTGGCAAATTCTGCCAGGCCTCACACATTTTACTGAAAAATATATAATATTTTGTTAACTTGCTTGCAAAAACAAAACATAGCAAAGCATTATGCTTTGTTATGCAGTCAAAGAATCAGATTCAGAACCATTCAGGAAATCAAAGAGAAGTTGAACTTTATTTTACTTCAGACCCTTTGGGTAAGAGAGCAAATAATAATTTAACAATAACAATTAAATGCACTGATTTGTTTCATGTTCGCAAGTAACTTTCTTACTTGGCTTACCTTCATTTTTATATTGGCCTTCAGAGAAGCTATAAAAACTTTCAAGAATAAGACTTCTGCATGGCAAAAGTACAGACTACAGATGATATCTCTTGTTTCCTATCTAATGTTTTAAAATTTTTAAAAGTTAGTCTGGGACATTTCATCTCTGAAACTGTAGTTTTTAGAGCATGTTAATTTGAGCTTGAAAAATCAGAATTTACCTTCTAAGTATTTGTAGAGATAAGAGGGGAAAACTGCACTTAAAAGAAAACCTATCTGATGCTAAAAATGCTTTAGCTAAGTCTAAATAAAGATGAAAGGGTTTTGGTTTTGTTTGGGGTTTGCTTAATATTAAAACATACAGTTCTGTTAGCGGGGAAATTAATAAACCTGATTAGAGAGGTGAGGTTTTTTGAATTATTATTGAGCCAATTCATTTTTCCAACTTTCCTTTCCTTGCTCCAAACTCAGAAATAAATCTGCAAACGTATAAAGTTCATATTTAAAGAGGGCTGTCAGAAATAAAACAGCAGGAGATTTTTGTTGTTCATTTTTGTCATCCTCTGCCTGCAGCATCTGAGTCAGTTCTGCTCCTTACCTCCCTTCATATTACAGAACTGTCCCATCAGTGTCCAATCTCTGTTGGCATAGATGGAACCTCTATGATGCTCATACTGAACTTAGTCTGTTAACCATCCACAAATATTGAAAACTGCTCAGGATCACATGAAGAAACTAATTAAAAGAGGTGATGTTTCTTAAAAAAAATGCTGATGGATAATTAAATCTGGATAAATTATGAGATTATAAATTTATTAAACTATTACTTTAATGAAACCATAAAGATAAGTAACAAACATTTCTCATACCTCAGAAATACTGTGTTATTTAACAGACTTGCTCTTTTGTAATATAACCTCCCACCAGCTTCTTCACTAGTCTTTGGAGAAATTCAGGGGAATAAACCTTAGGGCAACTTCCATCCCATTAGCACCGATTCCCTTGGCCACTCCCACGCCACAAACTCACTGCAAATTTACATCTTAATCTACTTCCTTATTAACTTTTGCACAAATAAATACAGAAAGTGTAAAACTTCCCTTCCAGTCCCCAAACACAACTCTCTGGGAAGGGCCAGAATTTGGGTATTTTACATTGGCAAGGTTAAAAACTCCCCAAGATTTTATTTATTCATAACTGAACATACGGTCTGCAACTGAAGAACAAAATTAATCTTAATTACAGGCCTTTCCATAAACAGTGGTCATCAGTCTGACCTGGATTATTTTACATCTGCCATGGATAAATATATACATCTGCATTTCTTGATACTCTTACAACAACATTCACAATCATCTTCTACCTTATGCTTAGAAATGCAAAATAAAGAAAAACAATTATTAAAAAGATCTCAAGTTCCTGGCTGAGGTTTTCTAGCTCCTGTACTATGTGAATATAATTTGGACAGGGCTACTACCACCTTCCTACGAGACTCCCTCTGCACCGCATTTGAAATCTAAATAATTGGGCAAGAAAGTGATGGAAACCAGCACAGAGCCAGTGGCACAACCAACTCCAGGTTTCAAATCCAAATACTTAAGCCACCTTGGTTTTTTTTGTTAAGTGCAGAATCAAGCTGGAATCCAGAGGTAAAATTCACAGTGTGTACACATCAGGGGTCATTTAGTGTCCCCTGACTCTTCAATTATCATCTATATCTTCTGTCCATCCTACATCCTTAACAAAATTCCCTCAGTTAATACTTTTCAGAACACATTTAACACTTAATCCGGTGAGCATTTATTAATTTTTAAGGAAAAATGGATTTTGAAGCAAAGTTTACAGGTGTTTTTTCAACATGAAGATTAAATATATAAGAAGAGACAAAAAATTGAAAACAGCCATCTTAATCAACCCAGTGTTAAGCTTTGCTTCCCTGACCAGGAATCACCTGGTTAGCGTAAATTCAGGTTCTTAATATATTTATGATTTAATTGACATTTTATAATTTTTACATAGATGAAATGTTCTAGGCCAAGGGGAAAGAAAAAAAAAAAAAAAGGATAACTCACATACCCAAGTATGAACTTTCAAATTACTCTAAAATCAGATTTCTATAAACAAAAGTCTTGATGTAAAGAAAGCATTTGCATGAAAATGGATGGGAACAACATTGGTGGTTTTTGCAGAGCATAGTAGAACTGCAAACTAAAAATATTATTTTAGGTGGTGAATACAAAACTTTTTGCATATGTAAGTGAATTATGGTGGGTTTTCCTGTTGCCTGTAATTTAGCTTCAGTAATGAACAGCTTTTTGGGTCTTTCTGTGTTGTGTTTTTTTTCCCCTGGGGAAGGGGGATTTCAGTGTTTCTTAGAAGTCAACTGTAAGGAAAAGCATCTGACAAAGATAAAAACAAATACTGATGAAATAATTAATTTGGTTTCAATACAGAGGCTATGGAATTGCTGTTGTGGAAAACCAAGAGCAGACATGTCATAATTATAAATCTTGAATTTTCTGTTTTTAGTTTCCACAAACTTTCAAAGTTTGAAGTACACTGTATGGAACATTCAAAAGTAATTTAACTAAACCAGCTTATGATTGCTTCCTAGATTTTTAAATGATGCTGCAATTTGTCTTTTTATGACCCATGTTTGGCAATATAGAGGAAATGTACTTAAAAAGTAAAAAAAAAAATAAAAAAAAAATCACAAGTCTTTGCAACCACTGCATTTTACTAGAAAGGTATGTACTTACATAATTAACTTCTCTCCCCATCTTTTTTTTTTTTTTGCTAAGAATAGGAAAATCATATTTGTATCAAACATTTCAGTCATGCTTTGTAAATTAAGAGATCCCTTATTACAGATAAGCAATCATTATCTTCAGTGAAGTATAGAAAAGAGTTGTGAAAGCAAATTACTTTTACAAGATCACTTAATAACAAGGAAAACAAATTCAACTGCAAACAATACCCATTTTCCAAGACATTTTGCCAAACGTACACCATGTGTAAGACTGACATGACTTTTCATGGCCTGGTTTCCTCTCCTGTTTTCAGCAAAACTTCCAGGAAGAAGAGCAAGTTTTGTTTTAAGCAAAGAACAAGGACTAGGTCCACAGAAACAGATGAAGAAAACTGATTCAGGGGATGCTTCTAGAAACTTGGGTCTACAGCAAATAGAAGCTTGTGAATTAATCAGTTTCATTCACAATCTCTGTAGCTCTGTTGATAACTAGCAATGAAATTGCCCACGTTTTACTTCTTACTTCTGAGAAGCACAACAATAGGGAGAAACAAAGGAATTTACACTTTTCAATACAGTTGCATCTTATAAACTGCTTAATTCCAAAGCTGCTACTGGTGCTTAATGAAGACCTAAGTATCACAGGTTCAACAAATCAAAGTTAGACATTCTACACCACTTGCAAGATTTAAGCACTCTTGGTGGAAAAGTTTACATACAAAGAGCAATAAAAAGGTTGACTGAAAGTCAGAATTCAATTTCCTTTTCTCAGGAAGATACTTTTTTACAGTACACAGAGGGCCATTAAGGTCCTATAAAACAATCAATAATCAATGTGCCTTTCTGTAAACAGAGGAAATAAAAATAAATCATAATGGTAAGCAATGATGTTCAGGAGGTATATCCAAGGTCTTATTTACTTCAAAGATGACATTTGGGTGCACCTCAAAAACATTTTGTCTCTTCAAGAGTTGATTTTTTACAAAAATTGGCATTTCCACTAATAGCCTCATTTTTAGATCCATCACCCCTGTCCGCTTCCATCTAACGGTGCATTGTTGAGATGTGCTCAGACATATTTAAAGTCTCTGTTGTTTAAAGTGACACTTCCTTGTTCAAGCAAAACTGTTCCTTAGAGAACTGTGACAACATCCAAAGCAAACCTGTACCTGAGGGTGTGCTGCTCTTGCTCTCGGTGATAACAATGGTTGCTTAAAAATAACTTGTGTATCCCCGGCAGTGAGTGACTGATCCAGAGATCTAAATGGCACAGCTTTTGTATTAAAGCAGCAAAATCCTTACACAGCTTAAACTGTTAACTGCCTGCCAGTTAGAGCTCATCTCCCTTTGCCTCCTCTGTGCTATGTATTTAAAGCAATAGTTATTAAGGCTGCCGGTTTCAAAGCAGAGAAGCATTTCCCTCGATTATTTCAGAAACCATTGCAAGAATTCTGAAGATCCAAGCATGGAAGGGCATCTTCCTAAAACTTATCAGATACTAAGAAGTATTAGTTAGATATTTTCTGCAATTTTCAGAAGAGCAGAGGTATAACAAGAAAAAGAAGTCAAAAGATAAAATCTTGCTTGAGAGTATTTATCCCGAGTGAACAGCCCACATTCACCAAAATACTAAATTTTCCACCCTGTCCAGGACCATCCTTGTAGAGTCTGATCACTACAAGGGTGGCAACAATGACTTTGTTACACGCCTTGTGCAGTGGCTATTTCAGATCCATTCCTCTATCTGCAGCAAACCATTGCTGTAAAAGCAAAGCTGACGCCAAGCAGCGAAAGCAGCACAATTCGCAACAGTGGCAGGGTAGGAAGTCGAGCCACAGTCTTAGGGGAGGGTCGTAAAGAAAGTGCTAGTGAGCTGTTACAGGCGTGCAACCACAGCCACAGCAGCGCCTGAAACTCAGCTCTAGAAACTGCTGACTGCCCTAAAGAGCCAGTGAGATTTGGAAGCTCAGAGATGTAGATTCGGGGAAACTTTTTTGCAATTGTTGATGGCAAAAATTGATTTTTAGATGTTTGTGTTGTAGATGCACACCCGCAAAGCTTGCTGCAGCTAG
Source organism: Corythornis vintsioides (assembly GCA_025447755.1). Lineage (NCBI taxonomy): Eukaryota > Metazoa > Chordata > Aves > Coraciiformes > Alcedinidae > Corythornis > Corythornis vintsioides. The sequence continues at coordinate 96,732 of JAOEGS010013418.1, read as the reverse complement.
GGAAAATGGAAAAGGTCAAACCATTCAGCACTTTTTAAGTGGGAAAGGGAGGAAAAGAGGATAGAAAACTCTCGTTTGCATGCCGAGTCCCAGACTGATAACAAACGCAGAACGCTTCTTCAAGGAGATCTTTATCCTCAGCCCATAATCTGCATCGCTCATCATGTATTATCACCCAGAGAACAGCATGAAGAAGTCCTGAAAAGGAGCTTAAGCACTCAAAAGCTTCTCACTTGTAGCCAGCTGTCTCAGTTTATGTGATAAATTACCTCTCCTACAAATCCTGCTTCACTTAAATCAATCTCTGTGAGTACTCAATGATCACTTAAGTCACCTAATTTATTTCAATCAAAGTTTTGGAAATAGTCCATGATTGTGAGTAATTATTAAAGCTATTAGGGGATGGCAAAAAAAACCCTCACTAAATTCAGTATAAAATAAAAAACAATTCTTAAGACTCCTTTTACATTACTGCTATGTAATTACTCTTCCCCCCCTACACACCCCCAGCCCCACAGTAATGTTCTGGAGAAAACTATCACTGCAACAAAGCAGAGCAAGGGGATTCCCAGATTGTCAGCTCTGATGCTCAGCCTGTTACTGAAGATCATCTTGAAGGAGATCCTGATACAGACACAGTTGTTCAACAACATGTAATGTTGTCTGTACCTTGCAAGCCAACCCTCTCCTCTCAGCACGAGCCTTCCCCAATGTACCACATACCCCACAGACACACTTTCTGCACTATGGTCAATACTTTTGGGAAACCAGTGTTCTGGGACAATATTTTAGATTACAGGAGGATTGCCTCATCAATAATAGATTTATTAGGGATAATATAACAAAACAGCCAAAAAAAAAAAAAAAGTGAGCATCAAGTTTATTTACATCACAGAGATCAATCTCAGAGGCGAAGCAAGAGAGTGATGAAATCCAATTTTTAATTTTTCCTCATGCTTCTATTTCTCTGATATTTCAAACAGTGGGTTTTGTGACACATCAGTTGAATAACATTCATCTACCCCTTCATCACTGTAACATCCCCTTACCTTTTGCCTGCTAGGCAAGAAAACAGTTTGTGCCCCATCTAATCCACCAGCAAGCAGGTGCTGTTCACTGGGCACACACTGACCTCTCAGCTTCTGCTGGGCTAAACTGCTCCCTGCCCATATGTTGTGCTCATGAGAGGGCAATTAAATAGCTCTGATATCTTCATCACTCACTAAATTAGCTATAAGGAATAAATTATTTGCTGTGAAGGTGATGAGACACTGGAAAAGGCCGTCCAGGGAGGCTGTGGATGCCCCTCCCTGGAAGTGATCAAGGTCAGGTTGGATGGGGTTCTGAGCAGCCTAGTCTAGTGGGAGGTGGCCCTGCCTATGGCAGGGGGCTTGGAACTAGATGATCTTTAAGGTCCTTCTCAACCCAAATTGTTCTTTGATTTTATGAAATTAGTTGACATTAGCCTGAATATAACTGTGTAAACTTATCATCTTAGGATTTCCATTCTAGTGTGGTATGCTTAGTTACAACCCCATTGTGCACAAATGACAGTTTCAGCACCCAGTAGCAAAAGTAAATAAAGTCTTTTACTCACCCTGTGACATCATCTGTAAGTAATAACAATCATTACACGCCTACATTTGTACACAGTGCTTTTCACATAGGTACAAAGTTACTTCACGAGAAACTGGCACACTGTGACAAACAGAGCTGAAAGATTTGATCAAGATTATAAATAACAGCAATGCTGAAACGATGGGGTGTCAGTTCAGTTGACACCCAAGTGATCACCCCAACCATATGGCATCTTGTCTCCTGCTTAACAGTTTCCATTGCTGGACTTCAGGGAGGTTTTTTATAACAAGTTTGTCTGGCCCCTTGGTACTTGGTTTAATAAAAGCTTTTCTCTTTCTCCACAGTCTTGCCCTTTGTCACTATCTAATTATCTCAATGCATGAACTACCAGTCTGAAGCCTAATCCACATAGAAAGCTGGATGCAGGATCAGGACCCTGTACAAGTCCACAATTTCTGCTCCTCTACCAAACTATTGTGCTCAGGGATTTTCATCAGTGAGAAGTCTGGAGCAGGGGTAGATCTGGGAAGGGAAGTTGGTTCACATATTTTTTTAGAATGGAGGAATATATGATCATATCTCAATAACTCAGTCATATCTCAAGTCATTACAAATCAAATTACAATTTGTTTTCAAAGGTTAGAAAGTGGCTGTGATATAACTACAGAAACACTGCTGTATTTCAAGGCATCTCTTATTTTTGCTGTCACCATACCAAGTACTTATTTAAGAAGAAACAAATTGTTCACTATTAAAAATCATCCTAGAACTTTATGACCAAGTAACTGCCTAAAATGTACATGTAACTAAAGAGATGGGAATGGAAAAGGGATCTCTTTAGCTGATATTTCTATTAAAAAAAAAAAAAAAGGCAAAGGTTTTTTTTTGTTGTTGTTGCTTTTTCTTTTTTTTTCAAACCCTCAGGCATAGGACCACACAAAGACATTTTAACTGGTCAAAGCTCAGAAATTTAAAGAGGAAGTCCTCTGGACCAAAGAAAACAGCACTCTTTCCAGAAGAAACGATGGTGGGTCTAACTGAGGTCCTTAAAGCCGAGAACCTTTCTAAGATGCAAGACTAAATTGATTCTTAGATACCTTTCTGAATTTAGTGATAAGAAGTTCATCGACTTTATAGAACTTAGTGAGCAGAGAACACCACAGTGCCCTTAAAAAACCCTAAAAAAAAAAAAAGATGGTTAACTGTCCTACAGATGAGCATTCATCAGACTGTCCTGAGAATAAACATATTTATGAACTCCAACAATTTGAATATGACAAAAATCATACCACAAATAACAGAACAAATGTGCAAGCAAAGTCCACTTTGAGACTGCCAGCAACCAGACTTCCTAGATTAATATTCAAGATTCCCCCCCAAAAAAAAAAAGTTATTAACTGGATGTGTTAGGAGGGAGCAATCTTTGGGATAAGGTTTGTTTCAGTATTTGAAACTATTTGGACATCAGTAAGATAATCAATTTTCCATCACTAGAACAACTCTTACCATTCCAGAGAGAAGCAGTGGTTCACTTGGTGTTTAATCTCAAAGCATACCCAGAGCAAAGGAGATTATCTGAACTACAGGATCATAGAGTCTCAGTGAGAACCACACTTTGTTAAAAAAATTTATCTCTGAGTCCCGTCAGTGTCACACATCTGGCAAACTTCTAAATTTCTGCCTTATCAGTGGGATAAAACCCATTTATCAAAAGCATTACCTTGACCACTAATATTGACAGATTAGTCTAAAATATACACATCCTATGAAGATACCAATTCCCAGTAACAGAAATGTAAATATCATCTGTGTCACTAATTGGCAATTATAATTAGGAATAAATAACATATTGTGTAAACAGTACTTTGGCTTCTACTAAGTGTAAGACTTTGTTTTATCAATTCATTACTTCAAAAGAATCAGATTTTCACAGTGTATAAGATCATCTAAACCTTGTCAAATAGAGCATAACAAAACAGGAATGCCATAGAAACAGAAAGGTTATTTTGATGAGACTTCTAAGTATAACCCACTTTTTAAAAGTTTCTAAACTGGGGCATGTTAAACTAGGTTTACTGAAAAATGATTTTTAATTTTTTTTTTTTTTTAAATCAATAAATAGCTATTATTTTCACACTGGAGGAACAATGCCATTTTTTTCAATGACATGCTTGTAATTCAAGATCCAACTTCAGTTGTTGGTCCACAGAACCCAAGAATGTCTAGATTTTGGCATTCATGTCTGAGTGCAACTTAACATAATTCAAACAGTAGCCAAAACACAGCTGTTCTGAAATAAATCTCCCCAAAAGTTATTTTTTATATTTTTATATTTGACCATCTCAAAGGTCATGCAAATTATTTTAACACAACTTCCCGAAAATGCAATAAAAATATTGTGTCAAAAACAGCTCTAAATCTGGTACACCAAATATCAACTTGATACTAAATATGGTTCCCATTTTTATGGAAAACCTTTCCATTATTTACATTAATTACTACCAGGAGAGCTTTCTAGAGTATTTTTATCATTAAATTGCCATCTGTGAATCATTTGTATTACCTTTTAATGAAAAGCATTCCTTATGTTTTATTTCTAATGTATTGTTACACCTTTCCATCTGATGTTATTAATATCTCAATAATGTACTTGTATTTATATACATAAACACACACACACATATATATATACACACACACACACACACACACACTTACCTAGTAGTTTTTAATTCTTCTGACACATAACATTCTTTAAATACTGAGGATTTTTTTACTTTTTTTAATAATTTAAGGACAATCATAAGGACTTCAGTCAGGAGGTTCATCGACAAAGCAAATTCACTTCAAAACTGTCAAGTTTATGTCTACAATATTATTTTTTTGTCAGCAGAGTTCTTCAATAGGCAGAAGATGCAAAGAATTACGAGCACTTCCAGAAGAGAAACATGCAGAAATAAATACTTTTATCAGGCCTTGGTAATGATGTGGGTTATAAAGAGACTCTGATAGTAACGTGACAGTACCTAACCCTACTCATAGTTTGAGCCACTTTTGAACAGACACTTCATAGAATCACAGCAAAGTCTGGGTTGAAAGGGACCTCTAGAAGTCATCCAGTCCAACCCCCTGCTGAGATCAGGGACATCTTCAACTAGAGCAGGTTGCTCAGAGCCTGTTGTCAAGCACCACCTTGAATGTCTCCAGGGATGGGGCCTCAACCACCTCCCTGGGCAACCTGTTCCAGTGTCCACCACTCTGGTGGGAAAGAACTTCTTCCTTATTCCTAATCTAAATCCACTCCTTTCTCATTTAAAACCATTGCCCTTTGTCCTTTCACTCCAGGCCTTTGTAAAAAAAAGGCTCTCTCCAGGCTTTTTAACAGCTCCCTTCAGGTAGTGGAAGGTACTTAAAATTATTTATTCTAAAGAAGTACTCAGTGATTTTTTGGTGAAGTTACTTTTTAAGAGTGCTCTAGCTCACATAAGAATGTGTTCTATCTTACCCTGCTCCTTAAAAAACGGCAACAGATCCTTTCATTTTGTACTGACAGTAAATATATTGAACTCACAGTGTATTTCTTGGAACTGAGATAAAGTGCCATTCATTGTCAGAATTTAAAACGAATATGAAATAGATCTTAACTTTTAAAAACTACAAGGGCATATAATTTCTTTTTTTAATTACAGTATTTTGTTACAACATGGTAATTCACAACCTTAGAAAGTAACTGTCAGTGGTATGATTTATTTTACTCTTTGCTGAGTGTAATCATACCCACAATCATCCCAACACCACTGCTACTTGCTAACTGTACAATTTGAATACGGTGTAAAATCTACTACAGAGAGTGTTTACTAGTTAATCCCAAAACACAACCTGTGCAAATCAATTATTAAAGTAAAATTTTCATCCAAATGCAGGGATGGTCACCAGAAATCAAAGCTGGAAGGCTGTATCTAAAAGCTAACAACTCTGTACAACTGAGGACCACAATATAAAAGTAAATAACCCATTAGGTTGCAGGATCAGGGCAGAAAATGCTCCACGTACCCAGCACAACACCAAAGCAATAACAGAAATCAACAACTTTCTGGAGATAGGGAGAGTGTCTGTATTTCTTCTGTCCATTGAAAAAAGATTCTGCAAAATTTGGAAGGGTTATATAGTTACAATTCCAGACTAAAATTTAAAAACTTGTTATAAATCAGAATTCACTTGATTTTAAATTTGTATTAATTACAGTTAACATCTAAGAAAGCCTAGAGCAGAAGTCCTAGATCAAAAGCTGGCTACAACTAAAATCAAATGTTGCAATCAATTAAATTATTGAACCATGGTACACATTATGATTTAGTGAGCAAATTCATCAACCTCTACAAAGGAGCTGCCACATTAATGACAACCTTATATAGAAGGTTAAACCACATTATCATTTTGACTGCTTCTAGATTTATAATCTAATTATGTAATGTAATACATTACTTGGGTTGAGGAAAAGAAAACAAAACAACTTACACCTGCTATTTCTTAAACTTTCTTCTTTTTTTTTTTTTTTTTAAACAAAAGGAAAATTGAGTCTTTAGTTGCTTTCAGAGCAATATATCCAAAACATAGTAGAGTATTATCTGTGTCAGGACTACGTTCACCATTTAAATGGCAAAGAAAAAAATATATAGTTTAATCAAATTATTTATAGTATTAAATGATGCTATATTTGAGGAGATAATCGACTACACAGAACAACTATTGGGGAACAAATAAAGCTTGCATAAAATAAACCAGAATTGTACAACTGGCTTTCTGGCTCCTCAAAATCTTTTAATATCTCTATAAATAAGATTATAGCAAATTCTCCATCTTTTATGACACTTAGAAGAAACAGTTAAGCTAGGGAACAGAATCTGATATAAGAACTGTTTAAAGTAATTCAAGCATCCATACGGATTACATGAAAATATAGGGGTGAGAGTAATTCCTCTAAGTAGCTCCAGTTGTCCTGGAGTTTGATTACTCCAGACAATATAGACAAAGGTGTGAAGACAACACAATTCTGATTTTGAAAACCCCTCTGCAGCGTTCCTGTGAAGAGAGAGACAGTTACGAGTCTGTCTTCAGAAGGACTCCTACCATTCTAAAAATACTGTCCCACAGCTGTTTAAAATTTATTTTTTTAGACCATAGCACCACTGTTTGGTTGTTTCCAATTTCTGAAACCACAAATAGTAAAAGTGTACTCAGTCTACTGCAAACATAAATAGCAAATGCACGCTTCAGCACTTTTAAAAGGATATGGAAATTGGCAACAAAAATGCAGTTCATGTTGAAAATTTACGAGGGCCCTGCCATATTTCTTCAGAAATACAATCAGGTAAAAATTAGGAAGATCTCTACCAGCTGGGTGGCATTTTTGTGTTTTCTTTACTTATATTTTTTTCAACTGAAAGACTTTCATTATGCAACTTCTGGCACTTGATAAAATAGAGCATGGTACCTTTGCTAAAACCACAGTTTCTTTGGTTATGTTTAGCATTACACAAACATCTTTCACCTTAGATATCCTCTTGCTTTAGTGTGTTTAATTTCAAATACTCTAAGGCACATTAGTTTTTGACAAAATTATTTTAATAGCAATCAGTAAATGAGATGTACAAATTATTCTTTCCTTGCCCCAATTTCACAGGTCATTTAAAAATAATCCAACCCTTCACTATTATACTTTTGTATATTTGGAGCTTTATGTACATGCTTCTATTAAAAGCTAAAGTAGTCCAATAATAGCATATTTTTACATGGATTTATTTCAAGAAACACAGCACATAATGGCAAAGTATCTTCTAGGTAAAGGTAACAGTAGACACGTTAACAAATGTCATTACATTCTTTTGATGAACATCAGAAGTCTGAAAACCTGAAGGAAATGTCAATATTTTTTCGTCTGAAGTACACTTCTTGAAAGAAGTCTGGATCCCAAGGAAGTTGATGGGAGTTTAAAGTCAGCGGGGCTGAGATTTCAGCCCTAACGTGTGAATACAAGTGAGCTCACTTACAAAAATATCTATTTAGAGAGCTATTTGTGAACTATTTTATCCTTACATAAATGCAACTAAAAGTAGAAACAGGTAACATTCCTTTTGATCAAAAGAAGCACTTTGGTGTTTTCTATAGCAATAGACTGTTTCTTTCAATGGCATCCCACTAGAAAGGCTAACACTTGAGATTAAAGTTCACACCAGTATAAACTATTTTATAAAGGATGGAAATATTTTTTATTTTTTAACTGATCAGCTACATAGATAAACTAAGAATACATACAACTAGTTGTTTTTTCCTTGGAAGGAATTTCTTTTGGAGCTTACTTACTACCAGCTTTGCTAACCACGCAGTTTGGAGGCACCATGGCCAGGTATTTATGTTCTTTAAAACAATTCCATACACTTCTGAATTTTTCCCTGAATAGACATTTTGTGTATTCACATAAACCAAGTACCTAGTAACTTTGAAAGGACTTCAGATATATATATGCATGATTTTGCCATGCACATTATGTGAAAATAAATAAATAAATAAATAATCTGGAGATAATAGGATAACATTTTTATGAAAAAAAAGACAAACAGGCCATAGAACTTTGGACAAAAGCCTACACAAGTTAAATACTGTTAAATATTTTTACTGATGACTTAATTTTTTTCTTTCCCATTTACTACATCTGAAATACTACATGTTTCTGATTGTCAGTAGGATACTGTGATTAAAACAGTCCCAGGATAGTTTTACCTCCCTACCACCCATCCACCCCAAAAAAACCCCCAACAAAACAAAACAAAAAATCCACAACCAAAAAATAAAATCTGGAAATGGGTAATGTTCTTTTGTACTGAATTCCCACTGGTACTTGACCCAAATAAAAATTTCCAAGCTTGCAGCTAAAAAGGAAGAGACACCAGTCTAGAAACAACAATGAAATTGGTATCATGATCCTGCAAATGATCTGGGCTGCAGACATGGGAACAGGTCATGACCTCAGGCTGGCAACCAGTGCCTGAAGAAGTGGCAGCACAAGCAGAGCATGACCAAACTGCCTGCATATTTTTATATGCATGTTGAAATTTATTTTAAGAATGCAACATAGCAATTTTGTGCTCAGGTAACTTCATAATCTAGGACAGAAAAAAAAAAAATCAACTTCAAATGAAAGCACAAATTGATACTTATCTCTGTTATTTAGCCCAAATCAAAGACCTTCTATAGAGAACTTCTATGGGTTTTATTACTTTTTTTTTTTAATGGTGACATATAGAGCCTACCTTTTTTTTTTGTTGTTAACAAAGCATTAATATTTTAGAAATATATCCTGAATAAATAAAGATTAAGAGAAAATGCAAACCCTTCTTTTAATTAACTAAGAATAAACTGATGTGCACATGGCACTGTATCACTTAATATAGAATTAACTGCAGGACTGGGATTTTTTTGATTGTGGGGAGCAGCAGGGACACTCAGTAATTGCTCTGCTTCAGAAACTGTGTTACACAGGTATTTTTCCCTGGATATTGTGCTTTGTGATGGAAAACCTTTCCCAACTGCTCATTAGAAGAAAAATATTAGTTTTAAAATTTAAACTGTTTGTGAAGTATAATTTTAACTAGGAAAATTCCCGTTGTAAATATAGAACTGAAATACTGTGATGTGGTTAACTGCACCTGCCACCCAAAAGGGTTTTCCAATATTATGCATAGACTTTAAAGGAAAAGAGATTTGAGACACACAAATAATGGCAAGAGTGCTAATAAATGATTATATTGAAAGGAATAATTTCAATCCTTTATTAAAAAAAAAAAAAAAAGACTCCTTCCAGTTTCCTAATGCCTACATATTCAGAATTTCAATACCCACTTTTGCACTTATATTAAGAATAATATTTGAATACATTATTTTTTAGAAGAAATAACATAGCAGAAGAGTTTACTAGAATGTTACTGGGAATATCACAGAAAAAAAAGTTTCAAATCTGCCTTATTTCTTACTGGGAAGCAGGGGAGATGAAGTACAGTAGGAGAATGAGTGTAGGTGCAAATACAAGGAGACAGATGGTACAGGCAGAGAGGAGACAGAGCAAATAGGAAAGTCATTGACTTTTCCATTCCATTTACTGGGGGCTTGCTCAAGGGGAAACTTTTTTTTTAAACTAAAGCCTTGGAATTAATATTTTGAAACTTAAACCTTGGGACTTTCCTTTAAAGGAGAGAAATATTTAACCCAATTCCTCTAAATCTAATTACTTCCTTCAGATCACCTTAAACAGATTTAAAAAGCAAAATGGAACAAAACAGCAACAACCAAAAAAAACCCCAAACCCAATCCACCTAACAAAGCAAAACAAAACAGGAGAAATCTTAATTCTTGTAGAAATAGTCAGACATTTAGCTTCTAGAAATACATCTGCTTAAACCAAAAAGAGGCAGCAACAGAAATCAGTCCTTTCTCCGGATACAGTCAGTATCTGTCAGCAATATTTACAATTTCAGAAAGGGATACAGTTTTCCTTAAATAGTTTTCAAAATTTCTGAGCAGATTCTTGAGATGCAGCAGGACAACACTGCAGCTAAATCTGAAAAAGCTGAATAAATGAAACGTGTACATTACATTGAAGAGCTCTCTGGTGCTGAACATTGGCATAACTTTTACATAACAAATTATTTCCTTCATTTGATGTCCTTCAACATTCATGCCCAACATTGGCAATGTCCTAAGCTCTGAAATGAAAGGGCACAGCACTGCCACACTAACAACAGGCAGCAGGCACGGACCTCCCAATTTTAACAAGACCTTATCCTAAAACTTAAAAGGTCTTCTGCATTTGAATTTTCTAGTGAAGAAGAATTCAGGCTCAAGTCTTTCAAAGCTGTACCTAGGACTGTAATGGCAAATAATGAGAAGCCCATTAGTATTTACTGGCACAGCTCCAAGTGCTGAAATTCAGCTTGCTCTTAAGAATACAAACCCTGCTGACATATATGAGTGCTTGAAGGGAGCCATGTGAGCACACTCACCACCTTAAAAAGCAACTTACTCTTGCCCATAACCTTTAGTACATGCCAAGCCTTACAATACAAGCCCTCTGGAACAGGGTTTGTCTTCCTATCTACATAAAGTCACCATAATCATGACTGGGTTTGTCGAGTGCTGCCACAACACAAATAAAATTACACACAAAAACTGCATTAAACGACATTTATGGTGGCAAAAGCCTGCATTCATAAAGTGGAAAATGCCAGTCTTCAGATGGACTGCTGCTCTCAGATGAATGTATGTTTTTTTTCCCCCTTTCAACTGCAAGAATACCTGCCTCTGTCCGAGCCCTGGTCTTATCTTCCTGGTCCTCAGCTTCTCATCTGTTTCATTCCCCTCTCATGCAGCAGTGTGGTCTCTTTGCCCCACCAATCCATGTCTCACCCCCTCCAGCTTTCACAGATAATTGCTCATGGCAAAGAAATGATGAGAATTCATGGTTAAGTCAAAATCCTGGGTTCTTCCTCCACATCATGGTGGGAAGTATGTTCGGCTGCAATTTATTTTGCTCTGGCAACTTAATAAATAGTCTTTGCTTAAGTGTGGTCCCATTCCTCATACAGCAGATGCCTGTCCTCACTTTTAATATCCTCTCAATTTTAATCAACCTAATAATTTTAATCTCCCTCCCTGGTCGAGGGGCACCAAAACAAGGTATGTTATAGCTTCTCAGAGCTGCCAGAAAAAGCATCTGTAACACCCTGAGCTCAAGCATGCTCCATAGAGATGCAACTGTGAGACCACTTCACTGTCCAGCTAAAAGCCTTCCATTGAGCACATACAAACCCTGCTTCTTTCCAGGACATCTTTCCATATGGGAGATTGCAATCCAAACGGTTAAAGTGTGGCAAAGCCACTGTAACAGAGGAACCACTGCAGGTCAAGGGACTTTAAAACAGGCAATGGTGCTGTTCTGAGCCATACTCACACCATGGCTGGGTTATTTATATGAACACATTTATGCATTTCTGTTCTGAGAATTACTGCTTTTTTTAGATCATTTAATGATAAACACAACAAAATTTCTAAGTAAGGTTGAATCACATATTTCATCATTCAGTAAAACCATGTTTGCACTATCCAATATGAATGACAGGAATTATTTCTTGAAGCAAAACTAATGTTTGGCTAATTTTCTTTTTTTTTTTTTTTTTAAAAAAATCATATGCCTCTTTCTACCATGCAGAGAAGCCTCCTGAAAGGAGTGCCACAGAAACACAGAATGCAATAGCAGAAATACTCCCAAATAGGTGTCTTGTTAAAATATTAGTAACATCATAAAATTTGGGGGTTTTACCTCCCTGGGGGTGGTAGAAATTACAAAGAATATTAAATGCTTAATATAATGTGAATTATGGATCAGTTCTGATCAAGTAGAAGTCAGAATTATAAAAGGAAAAAAAAGTGATAAAGGTATGTAAACATTTCACTATTCTTTTTCCTTAAAAAAAAAAATAAGTTACCACTTTAATGTAGTATATGTTAAGTCTACTTTGGGCAAGTACTAGCAACAATGTCTTCTATACAAAAATCTGTATTCTTCACTAATCCCCTCACACATCTACTCATTTCTTATTTCTCAGTTATGCTACAGTTGTACAGTTTCAATAATGAGATATGTAACACATAACCCATGTTCCTTTCCCTTTTTAAATTCCATAAATACTTTTATCTATTAGGCATATAAAGTATATATAAATCAGAAATTCTGCAGAACACAGCTTTTGAACTCATATTCTCAAAGATCAGTTAAGATATATGTTGCTCTAAGACCAAAGTCTTATTTATATGAGTTTGTGGCTTAACTGACAAGTATTTTTCTGTGACAAGTAAGGGCAGACAGTTTGTATCTTAAATACCATAATCCAGTTTTCAACCAATGTAGACGTCTGGAAGGGAACCAGCCAGTAAAGTAAATTATATTATATCCCACTGACAGTCCAAATACATCCATGAGATCCATTACTTCTACCAAAGACAAAAGAAAAAATATGGGAGAGGTGTGAGAGGGTCAAAAATATTTAGGGCTGACAAGACTGCTTAATTAAAAATTTCTATTTTAAAAATGATAAATAACAGTTATTTCTTGGTTTAAATGTAAATATAAGCAATAGCTTGGTACATTTTTAGTGTGAAGACAGGGACTCACTGCTTCTGTTTTACAAGCTGTCAGGAGTTTCACCTCTAATTTTCTGCGAGACATGGAAACAGCACCTCGAAAATTATATTCCTTAGCTAGTATGAATATTTTCTCTCTGCATTTCTTTTACATTAGTTTATGTAGTATTCATTCATAAGAGATTTTCCAATTCTTAAGATAGTGGCCCCTCACATGACAGATTTCATTGATCTAGAAGCCAAGATGTAGAGATAATTACAGTTAAAGCTACAATTTAGCCTTTCTAATTCAAAAGTAACTTCAGAGAAGGAACATTTCTGCATGAATTAGAATCTGAAGCTAAATAGTACTTTCTTTTCTTTCAGTAACCTCTTCAGTTAACAGTCCAAAGTGGGTATTTACAAACTTTACCTTACATTGTTCCATGTGAAGACAAATTCAGATGCTGATTTTTGTTGTTGTTTACAGAAATTATAAATACATTGTAAGTCAATCTTTAGTTTATTCATAATGCATACCTTTTAAATAAAAATAATCTAAACTTTATGTATACAAAATATTATTTATACTGTGGAAGATGCAGCCATTCCCTTTTCTCAGCTCCAAATGAGAAAACAAGCAAAAGCCATTTTTAATTACAGTACTAGACTGATTTTCCACATTAAAAATGAGAAATGGAAATGAGTCACTAGATATATTAGCTTTTTTTTTTTGTCTTAACTATACTCTTTGATTCTAGTCTAACTATAAAACTGTAGGAAATTAAAAATGCTGTCTCATTTAAAAAAAAATAAATTACTAATAGTTCATAAATGTTAGAAATAGTAATTTTTCACTAAGCTCCATCTTTCTCTCTGAAAACACCCACACAGACATCAATTCAGTTTGGTAGTATTCATATATGTTCATCCATAGGAAAAAATTCCTTTGTTTTGATCAAAATTGTGAAGGGAGAAGTGGGTACATCTTAGGAGCTGGTACCTCCTCTGAAAACCCATATGCATCACAGCACTTTTAGCAGTGAAATTGAAATTTCCATTGCACACGAAAAATGTTCTGCTTTTGTGAAAATAGGAGAAACCGCTTTTTAACCTAGGTAGCTACAACTGTAAAAATATTGTTAAGTTGATGCATAAGAGAACATGTTTTTATTCTGTAGGCTTGTATTATGGGAAGCTTAAATACAGATTATCTCATTCAGTAACTCCCCACTTTACAGTAGTAGCAATTCATTCTAATTGCTTGGGTAGCACACTCAGGAAAGAGAGTATTTTTCCTTTTCACTGAATAATGTTTCATGTTTGGTTAAATGCAGGAAGTTACACCACCATTGGAATGTGATTGTCTGCAACTGCAGGGTTACTTCTTATTCATAGGTTTGTGTTTAGTTAAATATTAAAATGTTAGCCATTCAGAGTTACTTCTCAAAGTATCTTTAACTTCTAACTAGCTAAACGAAATAGGAATCTATCCACTACAATCAAAGTAATTCTAAACCAGGCATAATCATTTTTCACAGAATTTTTATCCTCCTGTATGGAGCAGATTATAGTAAATGTAATTCACACATGCTGTTTCTTATTCAGAGGAAAACACAGAATAAGGATGTGGAGAATTTCTAGCCAAATCTTCATTCAGATCCAAGATCCACGGACGCCACTGTAATTGAGAGACATTCACAACCAGATAGCTGTAGACTTCATTTTTGTTTAAAATAATACCTCTTCTACACGAGTTCCAACTAAAACATTGATGTTATTTAACTTGTAGCAAGCTGCCTTGAGCTGAACTTACAACAGATTAGTTTCTTGATTTAATTTCGTTTAGAAAAGGACATTGCTTAAAACCATAGACTTCTATTCATATGTAGATTATGTAAATGTGCTGCTGCTTTTCAGACTACCATAAAATTATGTGTAACTAATAACATTCTTTTCAGAATTGGACTTCCCTGGCAGTTGACAATGGAAAATGAACTATGCCTCTCATACTGCAATATATATGTTTTACTATGCAAGTTATTCAAGTTCAATATGCACAGCCTAAAAATGCCTACTCATAATGCCCAGCCTCTCAGAAACCCAAAATGGGCAATTAACTGTCAAAGCAGCAGCTTTATTACCTTCAGATTTCCAATAAGCTGTTAGTTCCACTGCTCTGACATTCTGTGTTGTATCAAAAAGAACGATTTCAAAAGCCACATTTGAAATTTTTTAATAAGAGGGGGTACAATGTTTGAATTATATCATATTAAAGTGTGTAAAGCAAAAACAACCCCAAGAAATGTTAAAAGCTGCATGGCAGCACAGTGGTTGTCACTTGGGCTCTTCACCTATGCAAAAGATGTTTATTTTATTTTTTAAAACATTAACAATTTCATATTGTTTACACTGTTACCCTCAAAGAAGAAGTCCTGATAAAAGCACGACAATAAAATAAGATAACTTTAGAAATTAACTTTAAATTAACTCTAAAATAACAGAGCAGCTTCCTCAGCTGCTCATACACACTTATGTGCTTCTCAGCTTCACCAAAGGGCACTCATCCCAAACAACTGCAGCTGACTGAAATCACTTCAGTCCTTGGATTTCTGATATGAAAAATTTATACAAACATTTACTCAGTTCAATAATCTTACAAGTTTAACAGACTTTATTAAGCTGTGACTGGAAAATGCCTTCAAATAAAAGCCACATTTAAAAATTATTTCATCAATTTATCCTATTTCTGATTTTCCACACATAGAATCTTAATTTATACTATTTTATTTGCCAATCTCAGTTAAGTATGCCACCTTTTGTATAACTTTTGAGCAACACAACACACTTGCACCTGATGTTCAGACACCAAAAGGGGGATCCTTTATGCAGTGACTTCAGTCCAGCTTCATTTGGCTTAAGAGAAGGGATCACACCTTTCAGAATTCATAACAAAAGCAGCCTAATACCCAAATACTGTGCCTTCATATTTTCAGCTTCAGGTATTGTCAATAAAAAAATATTTAGTATATACTCCTATTAGAAACAGAATCAACAAACAGCTTTTGACACGGTGTCGATACAGCAGCATTTAATACTTGTAAGTTTGTGAGAATAAGAGAAGGTGGCATCTGTTTCTACGAGCAGAAAGGGTGAGAACTGGTGGGTGATGGAAAGATGGACACAAGTCTGTCTCTGCCTCATGACAATATTTTTAGAAAATGAAAAATAAGCTGCTTAAGTATTTTTTTTTTCTCCAAAAAAACCACTTTCCTGTTGTAATAAAAGTTACCCAAAATTTCTTTTCAGAATTTTAGGATTATGTGTAAGGTAGCAGTAGCTGTTACTACACTATAATTCTGGCAAATGTTCCAGCACATTTGAATTTGATTTATTAAAAGCTTATTTCGTGGGTACTAGGGAAGTTAAGTGAAGTAAAATAACTGAAAATTCTATATTGCTGAAACTGAAATTCCAGAAAGTTATCCTGAAGAAGCATTTTTCTCCAATAATTTTAAAGCTTCAACCACTTCCCTAGAATTTTCTAAATTACCACATTTTCAAGATTTAAGTTCACAGTTAAATAACATCCTAGAAAGCCAAGCTAAATGTTCATGTTGCTTTTCTGTCTTGTAATAATCACTAAATAACATTTTTCTCTCGAGTAAGCCATAAAGATAAAACTACAACAATTATAACAATTATTATCATTATTTTTTTTAATTTGAACCAATATGGAGTCTATTCCTAATCCATCTTTGAAGCATTTTTTATTATGGAAAAAGAAATCATCTGGTTTATGTTACGGACTCTCATTTAAATGCATTTAAAATAATCACGCTTTAAATTACAAGTAGCATTTCTGAGCAAAACATTATTATTTGAATGAATAGCAAACAATATGACTCCTTGAAAGCAAAGAATAAAATGATACTTAAAAAATCAGTTTCTTCTTTTGCACCTTGTAAGAGAGTTAAGCTGTAAAAATACCTATAGATATAATAAAATAGCTAGAAATGTTTTTAAAGTTATTTTCCACTGTGATCAGCAATTCTAAAAGTGAAAATAAATGATATTATCATGTGACGGACCAGCACGAGACACGTAGCTTTAATATTGATTTGAAATAGCCATTTTCAAGGAACAGTTGAAATAACAGGGGCTAAACGTTCAATGTTTGAAGTAAGTACTACTAGAAATGGCAAAAAAGTGTCAATGGAAATTCAGTCACCACACAGACTCTTCATTTTCCAACATCAATATACTGAAGAGAAGGTCTCGACTTCAATACTCACATTCAAAAATTATGTTAACAGCACAGAAACCTATGCATTTTAAATTTCTGTATTTGTTAAATTTGTTTTACTTTCTCTGCAGCACACTGCCCAGGCAGGAAAATAAAATCTCAGTACTTTAATTTATGATGCCACAATTCAAATCATAGCAAGTAAGATTTCACAGAGTCAGCACAGAAGAAAGATCTGTGACACTAAATGAAACATGTATTTAAGGAGAAAAGGAAAAGAGATACCATGCACAAGGTAAACTTTCAAATTAAATGAAAAATACTTTACTTTATAAATCAGACTAAAGTATTAATTACAGTATGTTTGACTATGAAACACACTACCCAATGATTTTTAAATTGTAGCATCTCAGAAGAAATTTGAGTTAACAATAACAGAGTAACTTTTACAAGAAGCCAGTACTCTATGGAGACTCAAACTACAGAAAATTCTTTATTCTTCACAATAGCCTCTTATACTCCAGTGTCACACCTGCTTATTCTACCTTTTCCTCTAATAATTTTCTGTCTTCTGATGATTTCAGTAAGATAATACTGTTCCCAATCTGTGCCACCATAGATACACATCTATGGATATGCAGCTGGTTCCAAGCCACCTCCCTGCCAAAGAGAAGCATATTCACTTGAAACCACGGTTGGATAAAACCAGCTCTATTAATAGCATTACAGCTCTAGCTTTCCATAATCTCTCCATAAACATGCACATCATGAAGTGCTGGCTTCTCAGTTTAGTACCTATGAATTCTGTCCCTGATGGCACCTTGGTCCAGCTTAATCATATCAAGACACAGAGCAACTATTGAGACTCTGAGGCCTGCCACCCATCCCATGATCACAAAACCCACCCCTCTGGCTGCAATCCAGGGTACAACTCCTCACACATGCTGTAAGGGCACTCTGAAAACAATCAAAAAAAATGGGCAAACTATAGAGTACGTACTACATTTAACTTTTTTTTTCCTGGAATATTGGGGCAGAACTCAAGTGTCTGTCTTCCTAAACCTGTTTGTAGGTAGGAAAAAAGGAAGGCCACTTCCCCAGAACAGGCATTTTTGAGCCGACACTGAGGAAGTAAAACTCAAGTGTGCTATAAACAAATGATCATACTAAATGCAATTATAGAATAATTTAGGTTGGAAGGCACCTCTGATCATCGTTCAGTTTAAACTCCCACAGAGCATGGTAAACTATGTAAATTATACAAAAGACTAGGTAGTCTTCAAAAGCTTATAGACCATAACTGTTGAGCCTTAGGTGGATCTGAGCATACAATTCTCAACTCAGGCTGATTAAAATTTTGCCTAATACTAAGGTAAATTTTTCATTACTGTAATCCATAAACTCATATATATTGAAATTTCCATTTTTCTGCCTCAAGCCTTCTTTATAAACACCACTAATGAAAACTTACTTGCACCATCCAGTGTCTTGCCTTTGCAAATAAACATCAACTATAAAGCCAGTTACAATCTGCAATGCTCTAACTTCATTTCTAATAGAGCATAGTAACACTTTGTGTATTCCAAAATCTATCTGGCTTTATCCCTGCTAGAAAACTACATGCAAACCATTTTCCACTTAAATTCCTTAAACTTCTCTTCTGGCTTACAAGAGCTTTGTTCTCTTGAAGCTTGGTGAAAACTTGGTACGTAGCTATCACTTCAAGGCATCACAGACATTTCACCCTTTCCATAAAAAGATTTTTCCAATGATTTACACTCACTTTCAAATTTTATTTAACTCTCTCACTGTAACTATGCTCCTGCAAAGAAATTAAAACTCATTTCCTTGTGTTCAACACCTTCATTCTGTCCTATTCTTTCTACACTATTCAATTTCTATCACTTCCCCCTACCCACCCTGGACTTGCCATTACCATGAAGACCCCTACACAACACCCTTAAGTCAAAAAAATTGTAAATGAAAATATACTTTAAGTTTGGAAGATCATGTACAGATTACACAATAACTAAATTAATAAATGCCCTGTATTACCTGCTCTACACATTAAAATACAGCAGTGATACAGTTCTGCTACTACAGATCACATG
The DNA here is from genome assembly GCA_025447755.1 of Corythornis vintsioides. Lineage (NCBI taxonomy): Eukaryota > Metazoa > Chordata > Aves > Coraciiformes > Alcedinidae > Corythornis > Corythornis vintsioides. Next base: position 77,625 of record JAOEGS010013418.1, on the reverse strand, counting down.
TAATTTTCTTGACTGATCAAATCCCTCAATGTATACAAAATATACCCCTCCTTGTGTAAGCATCACCTCTATGCTTGTAGGTGTTAAAAGGATTAGATTATAGTGAAATAAAAATCTGTTTTCCTTATTAAGAGAATGCCCTCAATAAAAATACTAGAAAGTCAGGTGTTACAAAAGATCTCTAAATCTTGAAAAACAGTAGTAGTAATTAGCTTTCAGACATGAAAGCATGTGAATGTATTAAAAATGGCCAGTGTTAAATCTCTAATGTTTTACAGAAATAACTTTCCATAATTCATTTCTAACTTGTAATTTCCTCAAGTTTCCAGATGTTGACCCATTTCATGGGCTACAAAAAGCAACAGATCAAGACTATTAAGTAATGAGCTTCACTCAAAGCAGGTATTTATACTTATCTACACTTTGTGGCAAACTTGCTGAAAATAAAACTATTTTTTCAGATCACCAATATTAAGTGTTTGCTTAATTAAATATTTAATCAAAACAATCTTCAGTCTTCCTGAGTTAGCAATAGAACTTTTAACTCCTATATATCACCCTCTGCCCTAAGAAATTTTTGTCATGCAGAGCTACACATTCAAAAACAAATATTAACACATAATCCATCAGCAGGATTCATTTATGTCTTAAGGAGGAGGCCTAGAAAAGAAAAATCTCTTACTTTGGGATATCTTCTCTGTCTTAAAATTCACCCCATGTACAACCTGATCAAACAGATATTTCCATCAGTCATTGACCAACATTCTGAATGTTTAGCATCATAAGGGGAAAAACTAACAAACTGTGGTGTATTATTATATACTTAGAATAAACTCCAGCCTTGAAACATGCAACAGAATCATAATATAAAAAAAAAAGTAGCACTCTTTATTATCTCAGACTACCAAAATGAACAGAAAGCTTGAAAGCACTTACAGGGTGGTTTCCAAATATCCTGATGGAGACTATTTACAGGTTAGTTAAGACTTTATTGAATGCCAAAATTTAAAGAATAGGAAAATGTAAATAACTGAAATCTAGCAATAGTTTTCCAGATAATGATCCAAGAATGGAAATTTTGAATAAGCCTTTAAATACCAACATGCTGATATGTATAAAATATAATGGTCTCTAACAGCCAGTACAAAAAGAATGGAAAAACATAATCAAGCTATGCTATATAAAGCCTCCTGAGTTAGCAAAACAGATTTTTCATAGCCTTCAAAGGGAAGCATTGCAAGAAAGGATCTTTTATTCAGATTTTTTTCAAAGAAACTATGTCTGGTTAGAAAACAAACTCAATCAAGCTTAAAATAAAGTTTTGCCATAAAATTGTAACAACTCCTCTACAGCAAAAGTGCACAATGCAAGCATTTCTAGAGAGTGTTTAATAAGACATGATCACAAATATGACTTTTCATTTAGGTATAAAGAACATAAAGCATTTATGACAACCCATCCCCAGAAGATATTATCATGTACTGAAAGAATGTAGGCACTTAGTTTACATGGATGTCAAGTCTGCATCTTCACTTGTGCTTTTCACCTGATATAGAAAATTCTAGTCAGTGATGCACTAAAGATTTAGCAACCATTATTTCGTTCCTGTTTTTCCCCTATCAGAAATAATTAGGGTTATGGATTAGTTAGCAGAGAATTTGTGACAGACTTTGTTGAACCACTCTGTCCTTACAAAGCAAGAAGTCTGTTGCTTTAGAAGAACCTGCAGCTTGGGGACTACTTAAGAGTTCATTGACAAGAAGTAAAAAAAAAAAAAAAAAACAAAAACAAAACACTAACCACTACTAAAACTGGAATAGGAACATGGAAAATCAGTATCTCCAACATTTAGGACTGAAAGAGTAAAATGGCCAGTAGCAGATCTGTCTGCTCAAGTAGACATGAAAATTGGTCTCCTGAAGTTGGAAATTAGGAGGAATAACAAATGACCAACAGTCAGATACAAGACAGACAGCATTGTTTCTTAAATAAAAAAAAATTTCTTATTTTCATCATTAGTCTTGGTATGTGTTTCTCAAACATTTGAAGAAATAGAATAATTCTTTAGTGTTTGCATGCTATTAGAAAATTAAGAACAAGTTCATTTCACTGCTTGGCACAAAGGCCTTAAGGCACCATATCTGTCAGTGCTACATAAAACAAGATTCGAGTACCTGACTGAAGAAAATTCACAAAATCCTTTCAGAGAAGAAAGCCACATATCAAGCTTATCAACAATGCAACTGATACCATAAATGGCTTCAGCTAAGTCCTGATTTCCAGGTAAGTCATTTATACAGATGGTTTTAGTGCGTGTAAAGGAACTGCTGCAGCTTTCCAGGGCAGCACCCTGACAAAACAGAAGCAGCAATTAATGCCAGTTCATTCTTTGCTGCACATGGTTACAGAGTTAAACATTAAACATTAGGAAATACTACAGTAATGCTTCATTTGGAACACTGATGTTCTTTTAACAGTTCATGAAATGTCAATTTGCCATACTTGTTTCAAAATAAAGCTAATACACACCTTAGTCTCATGGCAGATATTTACTGGATCATGAGCAATTTTGGAATCTTTACAGGCAAGAAATAATCACCTATTGCTTGATTTAACACAGTAGCAGGCAACAATGAAAGGCCATGTATAGACTCTGAAGCCTTTCCGTGTGGACACTTGATTTAACATGAAATTCATCTACACATCACCACATACTTCAATCATCATGACCACTGTCCAAGAATGAAGATTAAAATTTGAAGTTTATAATGGTACAAAGCTGAGAAACCCATTGCTCATGACAGGACAAAGTTCTGAAGCTCATGCAATGGGCAGTGTGTCTCTCTTCTGCTCAGCCATTTATGTACCTGTTCCTTCCACAAGACAATCCATTTCAAATTCTGGTTTCTTATAGGCTTTTCTGGACTCCATATTAACTAAATACTCTGCAGAAAAAGAAAATTCTATTATTTCACTGAAAAAATAGTGCCATCCAACAGAGGACAGGTGATACTGAAGGAAATTACTTTCTAGAATCTTTAAAATAAAGACTAGGTCTTACATGACTAGATGAAGTTCAAAAGAGGCCCTGTGTTACTTCCTTAAAAATTTGACAAAATCAACTTACTTCACATATTACGTGCAGAAACTTCTGCTGAGAAAAAAAAGACAAAAACTTTTATGCAAAAGCTTCTGCACACTGCACGTACTAAACCTTTAATCCAGTCAATTAGAAAATTGCTTGATTTCACTGTCTTCTAAAATAAAATAAATTGAATTCTGTACCATACAAATTATTAAAATTAACATTCAAAAATCAGCCAAATTCCACAAAGCCAAACATTGATAAGACAGCCTCTCAAGTTACATTTGAGAGAGTAGATGGCCACTGAACAACTTTAGGTTACAAAGGTAAATTTTCTTATGCTAATTGCATTTTGAAAATAAGCATTAAGCTTTAGAGCATTAAGATAGTTTTAAGGAATTTATAATACAAGAAGGTAGGCAGAATATATTCTAAGTGTAATATATAAAGTTTTTATTCTTGTCTTACTTGCAGTGTCTTTCAAAATTAAAAAATATGAGTCTTAAGTGCTGATGTAATTTGGATAATTAAAAATATCAACAAGACGACCTGCAGACCAAGAGTAGCAGTCATACTATACTTTCTTCACATGGTTTAAAAAGACAAAGTACCTCTCGGAGCACTTTCATCCGTAGTTGTCAGGGTATATTAACATAGACTTAACATACTAAATGTGAAGTTTATGACCATTTCATTTTCTAAAAGGAGAAATGAAGTCATGTCTACATTAAGAGAAGGAAGTTTTACACTTAGTCAGCTCAAAGCCAGCTGGACACAAGTCAGTCCTGGTTCAGAAATCACCCACCTGTGTTACAACCATTATGACTCAGTACTAGGATATTATACCTCATAGCAAAATGCCATCATGTGATCAGGATTGTACAGCTAATCAGCCTTAGGACAAAGAAAAAAAAATATTTGATTTTTTTGGTCCCACTCTGAAGTTCTAATTGATTTATCACACAGCAAATAGATCAATTCTTTAGACTATAACTCATTAACTTTTCCAACCACTCCTCCTATTCAAACATCAGGGAATTTTTATGACCATTAAAATCACATTGTATAAGCAGGAAGAGACTTACAGAAGTAAAGGACTTGCTGCAAGCTACTACTAAAAGTTTAGATACGTTCAAACAGCAGCTGGATAAACTCATGGAAGAAACATTCTCCAAGAGCTACTGAAAACAAAGACACCTCTAGCTCAGGAAGTCTGAACTACACATAGCTAGAGGTTAGGAAAGCATCCTGTGGAACTATCCCTCCATGTTTGTCCTTCTCTCAAATTCGTTCTTGAAAATCCACTGCTGAACATCACGGGAAATGATGTAACAGGTTAAATGAATCTTTGGTCTGATCCTAGTAAAAGATTAACAGCCTCAATCTGGATGCCTTGGGAACAAAGCTTTGAATTTCTAATCCCACTTCTTAAAGTAGTATTAAAATTTATTAATTTTTCTCACAAGGTATTAATGTAAGCTAGTTGATAGGTCATCCCATTATTGTGCAACATATCACTACCATTTTATGGTTTTAGAGGTATTTCTAAACATGATTATTTCCATTTTTAATTTAGTTTAGTGTACTTAAGATCCTGTATCCTTATGTTTTATCTTTTTATTTGGTGTTTCCCTTGTATTTATTACATTTTTTAAAACAAATGATGGAAGAACTGAAGCCAAGTTTTAATCCTGATTTATGTACATTTTCCAAGTTTGTGGAATATATATTATCATTACACAAGAAAAATTTGGAGTTCAGATTTGGATTTCATGTTCTTCCAATAAGTATTTGGGTCTCACAGTTTACACTGGTTCACTACTCAAACAAACTGAGGTAAGTAAACTGCAGCCCTGATTAAGATTCTCCTCCCAAATGACCTAAAACACTGTGAGTTTTGAATTATTGTATTATGCATTATCACCAGAAAATTTGTTTAAATCAGAGCACAGAAAAAAAGAGCCTTCCCTGCCCCACATTAAATTTTGACTTTATACTCATTACTTCACCTATATTCTTTATTGAGCATTTGAATGAAGGATCTAGCATGCCAGATCACCTAGATCAAGCCAGGTGAGCAAGCTAGATCATGCTTCTACCATGAAGAAACACTGTTAAAGGTGTTTCAGAAGTAGACAGAAAACTAACCAACCTCATAAACCAGCATCAAAACTCTTTTTGTATTGTCATCTTATGTTAAAATGCTTTCAAACTCTCCACTTCCAATGCACTCCAGAATCTTCCATTTATTAAATATATAAAGTTCTCTAAACATCAGGCTCATGTCCTGTGGGGAGAGGCTGAGGGAATTGAGTTTGTTTAGACTGGAGAAGAGGAGGCTGAGAAGTGACCTTATTGCTCTCTGCAACTACCTGAAAGGAGGCTGTAGAGATGCAGGTGCTGGACTCTTCTCCCTCGTAACTAGAGACAGGACAGGGG
>JAOEGS010013418.1:57478-72001 GCA_025447755.1 Corythornis vintsioides | reverse complement strand
GTCACCATCTCTGGAGGTGCTCAAGAGGCCAGTAGCTGTGGTACTTCAGAGCAAGGTATAGTGACCATGGAAGTGTTGGGTAGAAGGTTGGACTTGATGATCCTGGAGGTCTTTTCCAACCTTATGATTCTATGACCAAAATATATTAGAGTTTTAACTGACCAATCAATTTGATGGCAACACCAGATTTGTCCCAATTCCAATCCTAGCTATCAGAACACAGTTGACTACTACTCAACTGGGATATTAATATCTTATTTGAGTCAAAGAAAATGTTCAATTCTTCAGTGTGTTGTAGTGTCAAAACCCAAAAGCCTTTGAGGATTACAGGTGTATCTCCTAGCTCAAAATTCAAAATCTAGGAGGCTTACAGGTAGGAGCTTCTTTCCCATATACACAGAATCATAGAAGAGTCTGGGATGAAAGGGACCTCTAGAGGTCATCTAGTTCAACACCTGCTGAGATCAGAGACATCTTCAACCAGAGCAGGTTGCTCAGAGCCTGTTGTCAAGCCCCACCTTGAATGTCTCCAGGGATGGGGCCTCAACCACCTCCCTGGGCAAGCTGTTCCAGAGCTCCAACACTCTCATGGTAAACAGCTTCTTCCTTATTTCTAATCTAAATCTACACCTTTCTCATTTAAACCCATTGCCCCTTGTTCTTTCACTCCAGGCCTTTGTAAGCAGGCTCTCTCCAGGCTTTTTACAAGCTGGAAGGTGGCTAGAAGGTCTCCCTGGAGCCTTTACTTCTCCAGGCTAAACAATCCCAGCTCCCTCAGCCTGTCCTCATAGGATAGGTGTTCCAGCATCATAATGGGCAGGAAGAAAAAAAAAAAAAAAAAAAAAAAAAACAGCACTCAAAGCCATATAACATGTGTCAACATGTCACCACAGAGTTAAGGCTAGAACATGAGTAAGTCATGAGTATCTGACCACTGGGACAGGACAGTGGTGTGATAATGATGACTGAAAAAGGTACCAAACCTGTCTCTCAATGAACAATCCCCTGCATCAGCCTGGGGGCAAAAGGAAGAGCCACAGAACTACTCTCTGGAAACATCCAAGATGTTGGTCTCAACATAGTAGGGATGAGAGAGTTAAAAGTGGACTGAATGAGAACTGCACTGGGAGCATGACTTTACAGGTCTGAAAACTGCTCAGAATTCAACAAAGTGAATTAATTCCAATGCCAACAGCTCACAGTATTTGCAGTCCAGTTTTTTGGAAAAAAGAGCTTGAACAGACTTTTTTACTATTAAATACAAGAAATAAATCTTCCAGATATTAGAAAAAAATACTATTAAGGATGTTAGCACCCTATTTTATCAATGTAGGGCTTAAAAGTGAGAAATAGATTCAATGTATATCAGCTTTTATTTTTCAATCTTAAATTTTTTCTCCTTACTCTCCATACTTGTTGAGCAGGTTATGCCAACTACAGCAGGAATTTGAGTTGATGTGATTGACCTCGTTTAGCCTTTCACTTGTGCTTACATGAACCTGCAAAACAGCAGTCTCTCCTCTCACATGGCATCAACATGTCTACAACCTTAACATTACTTTTAAAATAAGAAAAAAAGAAAAATTGGGCCATGAGAAAGTGGCTGTTATTTCTTAGAGCACTGTTCTCTCCAAAAGTTAAATTGAATTAAGTCCTAGCAAAAATAACTAACGATATATATAAAGCTGATGAGAAAACACCACTAAGGGCAAAGAAAAACATTTTAAGCTTCAACACGTACTTGTGATCTGCCACTCTAGAATACTTTCTTTCAAAGTACCATTTTTGGAGACAAATCATAAACCAAAGCTTTCGAGCTCACATATCAGTTAAATATTCATGTGTAACTGAGATTTTCACATTACTTTTAAAACACTGAATAGTATTACACCACAAAAATGAAGATTAAAAAGATGGTTAGTTGTTACTACATTTATTTTCACAAGCACGTCACTTTCAGTTTATTAGCTGCTGTCTTCCCTTCCTGCATATCTGCAAATCACTACTTTCCATCTCAGCTTTCCCTCCTCAAACCCTCTTCAGAAACAGAGGGAATTCCCTTAGCAAGGAGAAATGTAACAATAAGAGGAATAAACATGAAGTGTTTTAAAGGAATTCATAATTAAAGATCCTTCTGTTGCTCTTGGTAGGACTACAGCTACAGGATTCCTTAGGAAAAAGCAAAAGCTTGAAGAATTAAGGACTGTTTTCCATGGACAGAAATGATTCCAGAACTAAACTGACTGAAGCTCTACATTCACTAACTTACCTGCACTCTTCTGAGTCTTAACCATATTTCTTACCCTTATGTTATCATTCTATGAATTACACTTGTATACATATTATGACTATGGTACCTACAGGAGTAGGATCCCTTGCTATTTGCTGTTTATCCTGAAGAAACTAAACACAGGCAGGAAAGCTGAAAAGTAAATAAACAGTGGAACCAAAACGAAAGGAAAGATAAGCACATAAACATCACTTAGTTTTGCTCCAAAGGCTTCTCTCAGTTTATGTGGTCCAAGTGACAGTTTATTAGCATCCCAAGATTTTGTACTTGTATTTATAGAGTCATTTCTTTTCCTTCTCCCTCCAAACACCTCCTCATCTTCTCTAACCCAAATATTTAATAATCCTTATTTGAAGCAGTAAGGTATTTTAACATTGCTTTTATCACTAGCACTCCCAGGCTGGGAATGCTGTTTCTCTCTTGGCCACAGTCAGCTGTGACTACCACCTGCTTAGGCAGGAAGCACAGTACTAACGGTGATTTAAATCTACAATTCATATGGAAATAAGTATTGTCTTCCAAAAGATCATTTACCCCATCATAGTAATTACCTAGTTTTAAATGTCACTGAGGAAACACATAAAAGTGAAAACTGATTAATGAAAATCAATACATTATATATTGCATACCAACCATCAACAGCTTTCCTAACCAGGACTAATCCTATTACCAGCTACCGTTAATTTCCTATATTCTCTTAAATTTGAGTGCAAAGGAAACCTCAACATTTAAAGTTTTCCAGATATGTGTTCATGATAGATCATTACACTGCTGGAAAGGAGAGGAAACAGAAACTACACCCTAGTTTAAGCCTCCTAATTTGAATTGTCGATCTAATGGATGAAAATATTGGGTCATTTCTTAAACAGAAGAAAAAGCAATAAACAACATAAGGCATTCAAGTGTTAAAGTTCATATAATCACTGATTCTATTCCAAAGTAGTTTCTTAATCAGAAATAACTTCCAATACAATGCACGCTGCCTTTTATTTACTTTTTAAAATATTAATTAGTATTTCGAGAAGGGGTGGGAAAGGACCACGCCCAAATTGACAATAAAGTTGTCTAACACTTGCTTTACATTTTCTTCTTTCCAGTAACTAGGATGAAATCCAGAAGTTTTCACCTTGTAGGATTTACTAACAATGAAATCTCATCATACCTGCACAACCATAGAAAACAAAACTGCCAGTCAGAAGCATTATTGACAAGCATTTCAGCAATTTTCTGCTTGATTTTTTATTTCAACTGTTCCACATCTAGGTACTAGACAGTGCCTGACCACAAACCAGCCAAGTGGTGCAATTATTCATACTATTGGTAATAATCACGTCTGCATAGTTGCAGCATAAACCTGTAATTACACAGGCAGGATATCCCCAAGGCTTGGGAAACAGCATTAGTTTTACAATATGAATTTAACAAGCCAAAACTTATCCATGAAAAAAAAAAAATATCAAGGAAAGTTTAAACCTTGCCAATTACAACTGAAAAACTAAATATCCACTGGGAACAAAAAGCAGAACTTGAGGACAATGCTCACAACCTTTTTTTTTCCAAGTAAGAGGCATCCAATAGGATACAGACATGGAAAAAAATAAGGATCCATAAATGCTGGCTGATTTTCACACATCACCCTTCTCCAAGCTCAAGAATGTTCCATCACAATGAGCAGAAAATCAAGCAAAGGAGGCAGGAAGCCTGTCTGAATAAGCAGAGGTGGAAGCAGAGACAGGTGATACAGGAGGAGTAAAGAGACATTGTCCAATCAATAGGGTTAGGAAACCAAAGCCCATCTGAAGCCATAACAAAGGGGGTATGGACTGAAATACAGAAAATTTTAAAGTCATTTTCTTTTTCACTTTTCTGTGAGTGATCAGTCACTGGTATACATTGCTAAGAGATATTTATGTAAATCTCCATCCTTGGAAATATTAAAAAACACACCTGGACATAGTTCTGAGCAACATACTCTAGCTGACCCTGCTTTGAAAAGTCTGGTTGGGAAGGATAACTACTGGAGATTCTTTCCTACAGAACAATTACCAGCCTAAGTGATGTAAGTATTATGATGGCACATAAAAGCTGTCCTTTTATCTTCATTAGTTTCTCCTCCAAAATTTGCAATAATTAGGTAATCCTTAATTTGATAAAAATGCAGTTAGTAAAATCACCAGAACAGCCAAAGTTTATTACATTCACTTTCAGCAGGATCCTTTAAGAACATTGTCAGGGCTGCACTGTGTTACATGCAGAAAAATACTTCCATATTTCAGAAAAAAATACATGATAAAAAATGCATTCCATCTTATCTAAGCTGAAACAATAGAAATGATGGTTTTTTTACAAAAACACCCACAACCCTATAGAGTATTTTAGCAAAAAATAACTCAGGGCTAACCTATAGCTAGCACGTGTGATATCATTTTAAGAGGTGGAAAAACTAAGCCATGTGTGATGAAGTGTCTTTTACCAACTGCATGTTGGAATTAACTGGGTTATTTAAATAAGAAATTGGTATTTGAAATCATCTTTTTTTTTTTTTTTGTAAGAAAGGCCACACAAAGTTTAACAATGAAAAATGAGTTTGTTTCTCTTATTTCATCAAAACTCTTCCAGCAAACAGATCCTGAAACTATGACCCTTAGGAAAAAAATAATCAGAGAATTCAATTGGAACTATAATGGAGTTAAAGTATGTTATCTTTAACATGTATTTGGTTGCTGACACATACACACTCTGCCCAAGTTTGCAGTTGCTGCTCAGAGCTCAAGTACTTAGCTTACTAGAAAACAGCAAGTAAATCAACACATTAGAACCTGTCTGAGCTGTCTGACCAGTTCACAGCTCCTGGTCAAGTCTTACCACACATGGTTTGATCAGTGGTGTAACAGGACCATGATCAGTTAACTTCTAATGCAAGGATGCAAGTGAAACAACAAATCCTCACTGAGCCACCCTGAATGTACAGGGAAGATCTGGTGCCATATTTCACAGGGGGGTTGCAGATAAAGGAACACGAGGGAACTGGAATGATATTCAAACAGTGCTTCAGACCCAAAATCTGCCTGAAACTTTCATGAGTGTGTTTCAGTACCACACATGTTGCATTTATACTTAACTTTTAGAAAACCAGATCAAAAACATTTCTAATGGAAACTAACTTCTATAAAACAGATTTTACAAGAATTTCATTCTTGCAAAATTACACAAGCAATGTACAAAAATCCTGCAAAAGAATAAACTGGCCTTAGCACACTCATTTTTGGTATATTTCTGAAACCACAGTATTGACACACAAGTATTTTATCTCCATAGCCTGATGGTCTTGTATGCATTGCAAAAAGTGAATACTAAAGTGCTGGTGAAGAAACATCACTTGTTTGAAGACATTTTTCTTTCTAACTAGCTTCTCTACTTACTTTCTGTCAGGAAGTCCTAACCACCTCAGAGCTCTTTAGAGAGTTCTGGGAGACAAATTACTAATAATGAATTTAAAATATTTTCAGTATTAATGGAATTTAAGCACACAGCAGTCCTTTTATTAGGTATCTATGCTACTGACTTTAAGCTTTTAAAGCACTGAAGAGCTTTGAGATATGACAGGTGCCAAAGGGACTACTAAGATACCAAATTCTACCTGACTCACTTCCTAGCATCACAAAACCTTCCTTTGTTATCACTTAAGTCAACATGGAAATACTTAGGATGAAAAGAGTATAAACACAGGAAAACTATTAAATGACACTTGCAGCCTAGTGGAGGGAAAAAAAACCAAACCAAACCAAAACTTCAACCCTACAAGTAGGAGTCTCAAGATGCTACGATGAATACAAATTTACAATTTCCATTACATTTCAAAGCATTTCAGTAGTGATTCAGAATTAAAGTAATTCACAGTTCTAGGTACTAAACCTAGACCTACTAAAAACCAATCTACAACATAAACCTGATTGCAGTTTTTTTTCACTTCTCAGGAAAACTTTTTTTCCTGATGTTTTTATATATATATATATAATTATTTTTTTTTTAAGTTTTTATCAATTACTACAGACTGCTTCATGTAGTTGATCTGCAAAAATGCTGCTGCTACAGCTATGGTACAATGTCTTTTTATGGAACTGGGCACTGCCCCATTCCATAAAAACGTAGAAAGAGTGGTTTAGGAGACATAAAGCCCTTCTTATTAAGATGGAAATAGCCAAACACAGTAGGCGTCTTGCAAAACTCTGTCCTACACTGCAGAATGTGAAAATTTCTCTCATGGGGATTTTCAAGATTTAGGCATAAGGACAAAGAAATACTTTTGTATTTAAAAAATAATTTAAAAAATCCCCACTATAATTAACTCAATGAGAAAAAACCCAAATAAACAATAAAAAACAAAATCAACCTCAGAGCAGATTTGAGAACAGCAAGGACTTTAAAAAACACTGCAAATAAGGTGCTGATCCACACCTTTTAAATACTTGTGAATATGAACTGTAACCATTAAAAACTTGAAGAAAATAAAACCAAGATTTCAAAGCAGATTTTCAGAGGGCCTTAGGGTCAATATTGAGTTTTTACGGGGCCACCAAGCTTTGACTTTGCGTGTATGTGTGTGGCATGGAGGAGGGTAATAGAGAGTGATCTGGAACTAAATAGATTTAAGATATCTTTAAATACTTCTTATGATCTCCAACTTCTGAGAAGTGGGGACTGTTGATACAGTCAGGAGAAAAATGCTGGCTTCTGAGATGGGAGTGGGATGGGCTATGATCAAAAGCTCTTCAGGATGAATATAAATATTTAATATTGCCTGCCTTAAATTAGCAGTGACGTGACTACCACCATAAACTTTCTTGAAGTCTTAGGGCAACAGTTAATCCAAAAAGTTTCACCTATGAATTTAGGAAACCAGAAGGGAAAGTATTAACATAGCTAGGAGTACCATACTGGGACAAAACACAAAGATACACTTGCTTTAAAGGGAAAAGAATACTCCGTTTTCTTAGCCTGGCAGTCTTAAAACATCAAAGGTTCAAAAGTATTTCTTGGTATGCACATAACTGTCAAATACAAATCTTGGCAGTTTATACTGTTCTTTACATAAATGATGATTTTTTTTTGCCAAATTCTGCACTCAAAATCCATGGCATGGGCCAATAGGTGTACCTCTTCTAAAATTACTAATCCATATGTTGCTACTTGTCCAAAGGTACAGATCTCGGCTTTTAAGATGGAAACAATATAGTTCACATTTTATCAACATCCCAACAATAAAGAGACTTGTTTCCTTTATCTAAAATAAAAATAATAAAAAATATAACCTAAATTTGTTCAGCTTTAAGAGAAGGCAGTTTAGGGAAGACATCACCTGTAATTAAAGGGTGTGTACAAAGATGATAGACACTCATCTTACAAGGAGTCACATGGAAAAAAAAAAAGTGGTAATGGGTACAAGTTACCTCCTGGGGAGCTTCTGATTTTAGACAAATGGAAAATTTTTCAAATGTAGAACAATCAGACATTGGAATAGTCGACCCAGGGAAGCAATGGATTCCCCAAGATCACATACTTTTAAGATTCAGCTGGACAGAATGCTGGGCCATTTTGTCTGGACTGTGTCTTTTCCAAGAAAGGTTGCACCAGATGATCCTTAAGATTCCTTCCAACCTGAGATTCTATGACCGAGTTTTATGGAAAGGGAATTTTGCTTCATCCTCTTGAGACATAAGATTTTCTTCTTCCTAGGTTTTCCTTCTTCCCTCAATGTATTTTGCTATAATCAGTATGTTTCAAAGCTAGTGGTCAATAACTGGTACTCAAGGGCTTAACCCTCACTTCACACATTAATGTGTGTAGATTATATAGCAAGTAGGAGTCCATTCAAAAAAAAAAAAAAAAAAAACAAAAAAACCCCATTTTGATTTACGTGTCCAAAGCTACACAGAGAAAAAACAAACACCATATATGTAACATGGACAGCAAAGACAAGACTGAAAGTAAGTTAAGCTTTAGAATAGATATTAAATTTTACAGAAGCAACCAGTACAACAATAAGTAAAAAATGTTTAATGAAATCACCAGATGTAATGGTGAAAGTTATTTCACATCTCTGTGACTCATTTGTGATATAGATATTAATAAGATCATGTTCCCAATCCCAGGTTTGGAAGAGACAGGAGAAACAATTTTTTTACGGGATAATATAGCAAAAGAGAGAAAATCCAGCTTGTCTAACTTGGAAAAAAAACCCAAAAAACAAACAAAGAAAGAAACAAACATCAAGAGGGGACTCACTATCCTAATAAAAGTATATTTCCAGCAGGCAGATGCATGATAGAGGGGAGACAGCCAAAGACATTGGATATCAACACCAGGCACAGTCCAATTTGATTTAACAAAATTTCTCCTTAATTAATTGATTAATGAGTTAAACAGAATACCAAGAAACATGGAAGATTAATTTTCTGGTCACATTTCAAATCCAATTCAGGTTACATTTTCAAATACAAGTTTTAGTCAAACCTTCACTAGTATTTTTGGTGGAAGCTTTTTCTTAACAGGGATCACCAATATCACAGGTTGGGCCAGATAAATTAAAATACTTTTTTGGCCTTTAAATGTATAAACTGAAGACATGTTCAATGGCTGAGTTGGAGCACAAGGAAGCCCAAGAGATCCATGGACTAATTAGAAGACATTCAGAATGAATACAGTATTGAAGTTCAAGGAAGTGAAATATGCTGTCACTTGGAGAAATCAACTTGTACAAAGCAATTAAGTAGGAGGAAATATGTATTGGGTTACCCAGAACGTGCAATGGAAGCATCTCATAAATATGGCAATTAAATGAAAAGGTGGTGGTAAGATCTGCTTTCCTTGGAGAAGTGAGAAAGATGATGCAGACTGCCCTTGGGGAGAAGTAGAAGGACACTGTACAAGCAATAAAAACTGCTGACATGTGAAGTTATTCTTCAACTGTGGTCACTGTACTGGAAACACCAAAGCATTTGTAAACTGGAACTAGACTGCTTAGAAATCATTAAAGTGAATTAGTAACCAATTTAGTATCTGTATAATTACATTATACATTTGATCACGTCAGTCTAATAAGAAATAGCAATTTTATTTTTTCTTTAAAGAATAAAGTTAAAGGGTGCTTTCATACAAATCTAAGTAAGAAACTATTTACTTAGTTTTAGTGTCAAGCAAAACAACAAGCAAATTTAGTTCAGAAATACGTGTTGTCAAAAAACAAGAATTCCCCCTAAATTTAGTAGGAACTGGATCAGGCCTAAAGTAAATCTAAGAAGAATTAAATCTAACAAATTGAATAAAACACCCACCAGCATTTATTATTCTAAAAGTAGTTATTCTCATTCGTATCTCTCTTAGCATCTTTAAATCTCATTTTTCAAATATTACTCTCCATATTTAGAAAATAAAATGGAATTGGACTCATTTGCAGAAGTTCTGAGCATTTGCAATTTGCCCTGAAAACAATGGGAACTGCCAAAGCTCTACACCTACAGAAGCCTTCCCATATTTCTCTACATGTCTAAATATGGATTTTTTAATTGAATTTCAGTCACCTTCAACTGAAAAATGTAATTTTATTTTATACTTCTATTATTACATATTAATTTTTATTGCTTTGACACTGTAATTGTAGTTATTACTTCAGCATCTCTCCTACACTACGCTGTCCTAGGATAATCACTGGTTTAAATGTCAGTGGACCAAACTGTTTTCATTCATTCCAATATTTCTTTCACATGTTAATACTTTTTAAATTAAATCATTCCCTCTAAACTGACATCACAGATTTAACAGTTACTTCCTGATTAGAGAGGAGAGGAAGATGAATAACTCAGACTTTTCAGATATGTATGAGAAATATTTCAAAGTATGTCTCTTGCACTCCAAAATCCCAACAGTTAAATAATTATAAGCCAGATAGGTCTTTACACAGAAGTTTTATCATATAATTATGATGCTGATCATTTAGAACTATCCAAAATGTCTCCGGCATTTTTAAACAGCTAAGCAAAGTTATTTTTAAAATCAAACATATGTGCTTTTTTTTCTGTTTATGTCTTCGGAAAGAACATTCTGTATAATGAAAAACATGACCAAATTTTTCACAGTACATCACTATAAAACCCTATAATTGACTTTTTGGGTTGGTTTACTCTATATCTATTTTTGTCCATGGAGAAAACAGCAATGATGTGGCGAAAAGACCAAAATGTAGGTCCCATTGCAGGATAAGGCTCCATCCTGATTAGTGAAGAAGTATCGTGTTTTCTCTGGGAAACATGCCCATTTTTAAAAAGGGAATTCAGTCCACATGAACCTCCTCTTTAGAAAAAAAATAAAAAAAAAAATAAAAAATCAGTCTTTTTAAACAGCACAGATTCTAGTGATTGCTCTCAGCTAGGGCTGGGAGTGACTCAACAGAGCCTTTGCACTAGACAGAATGCAACTCTGCTGATTAAGGTTTTTATAAGTTGTCCCAATATTAGTTTCCTGCTTCTCAATAATATTCTTCAAATCTAGAGCTAAGATTTGCTTGTATTGTTATTGTAGTTCAACCTGAAATGACAAAATTTTTAACGTCAATTATTTTATTTTTCCCAGAAGAAATAAACTTTCTAAAAACAACACAAGTACATGTAGGATGGTGCAAATATATTCACCATGTCAATTACTAGAGGTGACTAGGTACATAACTCAAAGCAAACAAAAGTAAATTTGAAATCCTAAGTCACAGAAAAAAAAAAATACCTGCAACTAAACCAATTTTAAGAGAAATTATCTGCCTACAAGACACAAAATTTAGATCATGCATTTTGTTTTACATATTATTCTCATTCCTCTTTGAATAGCTTTTAAGCTCTGTTATTACAGATTAGTTACATGCCATAATCTCAGAGTATAAAGAATCTGTGCAGACATTTCCAAGGGAGTTCACATCTCAAAGAAGAAAAACCCAAAACCTACTTCTTTCAGAGTTAATTAAAATAAATCACATGGCATTAAACTTGGACTTAAAAGTTTGAAGAAAATACTGTTATCTTGAAAATTGTTTAACAGCAAGATATGCCATAATTGCTCTGGGGTAAATCTTCGATAAATTGAAGATGACATCTAAATCACAAGCTTGAGAAACAGGGAACATACCATCCATGGTCAAAAAGAGAGGATAGATTTAAGTGGAAAGGTAAGTTATTTCCTTTAGCTCAGAGATTCAGTTAAACTGCAGTTACAGTCACTAATACTGTCACTAATTCTCCCAAGATTTCAAAGAAACTACTGTGTGATTCCAAAATCAGAAATTCCAATAAACCATTTTAAAGTGCTGGAAGTCAGGTGTGTGTCTGTTTCAGGGTGAGAGTCTCTTTAATGTGCTGCTCTTACAAATTTAATACCTTCAAGGAGATTATCCTGCCATAGCCAAGCCTCACTGAATTGCTCCCACAAGCAAAGATGCTGATTTGCAGAAGTGAATCAAAGATGAAACATGATGGATGTCATAAGAACATAGGACTGACTGATGGATTGGATTTGTTTCTTTGTTTAGGGTTTGTTTTTTATAGTTACTAAAAAAAAATTGCAAAAACCTTGACCCTATAAAATTAAAGATTCTTATCTAGTACTTGTATGAAAAGTTTAATGATACAAACATTATATGGAAATGTAATGGAGGCACACAGTCAATTTAAGTAAAGCATAATAAAATGGTTGTGCTCTAAGAAAAAAGTCATCACATTTAAAAAGGAGAAAACTAAAAGCCAAAAGCCAAACATAAATATTTGAGATTTAAGTACAGCTACACAGTATAGAAAAGAAGTTTTAATGTCAATAACACTTTTTCATGCCCTTCACACATAATAATGTATTTTAAAGACTTGCCCTAGTGACATACAATGTGCAATAAGTACAGAAAGATTAGCATGGTAACATCAAAATTCACACTGCACTTCAGAACTGCATTTCAGATTGATCAGTTGGAGTAGGAAATACTTAGTGTTAAGGGTGAAGTGTGATGTATCTGAGGAATACTAAATTATCTACATCTAAGTGAGTCAGCCCATATTTCCTTTAAAGGCAGTGGAGAGAATTATGTTAAGATTTATCTGGATGATTTTAGGTATTTGTTTTCAGGAGAATCACTATCTAAAATTATTTATTTCTCTCTGCCAGATATAGAAATATTTTGCTTACTCTCCCAGGTACATATATTAACAATGCAGACATATGAAGTTAATGAAATTAATCCCTCTAGCAACAACTACTTAGCCATAAGTGAACAGGAAGAGAAGATTCATGCCTGGTTAGCAGCAGAAATAAAATCTACTTAGAGTTACAACAGAAGTTTTAGAGTTGGAACAGAAGTTACAACCACCAGCAAGAGGTTTCCTTGTGAGGAAGGACATGTACTTCAAGAAGAACTATCCTCTATCCAGAAGATGCTGCAGTGAGAACCAGCAAGGTTCAGACATAGGCTTTACTAGAACTTCAAAGGCTGTCAAAGCAATACACACCAGACTCAAAGGACTTTGTACTAGAACTGCCTCAGTGTTTTTAAAACTCTGTCCAGCTCTAGGGAGTTAAAATATTCTGGGTAATAGAAGGATTCAAAGGGGAATCTTTCTCTAAATCTTTCTCTCGATCATTCTTTCACACTAAATCTATTTATACAATAGAAAGATTGCACTCAGTCCTGCTCTAATACAAGATATTTCTGTTGGAGTTCACAACAAAATCAACTGATCTGTGGATATTTTTAATCACAGGAAACAGCATAGGCCTTTAAAGAAAATCTCACCATTTTGACATACGAAACAACTGTGTGTTCGGTAGAAAAAATGAATAATTCAACGTGAAATAGAAGTACCATAAATCAACAGGAGAAGGGTTACAGAACTATTCCCAGGGCAGAGTCTTGTGATGATACCATTAAAATCATGAGATAAAGACCTGTATATCATGGGCCTGATGGAAAGCAGAAAATAATGCATGAAGCCTCTTCACTATCTCTGAGTTCCAAAGAAAGGAAATACTTATTTCCTTCTAGAACGTAACTCAACTCTCAAGATTATCCACCAGCTGAAAGAAATAATCTTCCCACAGAACGTACGTATATTGTATAGCTCATTTGCAGCTGCTGATGTCTGGGAGAAGCTACCAAAACAGAAAGATAAGCATCTGGCAATCTTGGAAAAAGTCTAAATTTGAAGCTCTACAGTTTCAACTATCTTGTCATAACAATATTGAGCACAGTTGCTTTATAAAAAGGGAAGATGAACTCGCTGATCTCTCAGCATCCCTTCTCCAGCACAGCTCAAGGCTTATCCAACTGCACTGACCAGCCATCAACTACTCCCATCCTTCTTAATTTTGCCTATATGTTAATGAAACAGGCCAATGAATAAAGGGGTAACAGAGATACAGAAGTTTTGTAAAAACCACCTATTGTGTGGGAAAAAAAAAAATAAAAAAAGCCTTAAATCAGCTGTGATCCAGTTCCCTTGCCAAATCAAAATAGGAAAGACTACAGCTGGAGCTTCTGGACAAGAGAAAAGGAGGACTCAGATATCAAGAAAAATAAGCTCATTTAATAATTTGTACAATGGTTTCATAACTGAATGCTTACATGGATAACAATTATCCATTAGTACTCAAAAATGTCTTGGATCCTTCAGATCTAGTGTTCAAACATGTTCTCAAAGAAATATAAACCTCATGATCTGAAGCTTAAAATTTTATTTCAGTAGAAAGGAGACAATGAGACTTTCTTGGAAAGCTGATTATCCCATATATGCACTGCAATGGTTTTTATATCTTTCTCTAAAACATATGGTGATGACCAAAACACAGCACAATACCTCAGGTTAAAGTTGAATTCAAGAATTCCTAAATTCCTGTTATATATAACTTAAAAATATCCTTGGGTTTCAGAACCTGAAATGACTAACTGATGGTTGGGTGGGTTTCCTCCCCCCCCCATAAGAGCAGCCTATTGCACAGCTGTCCTCTTTCACAGTTCTTATACTTTCCTCTTAAGTAACCAATTCTGGCCACTGCTATAGACAAAGTCCTGAAATACATCAACAAGAGACTCAATATTACTTTGATATAACAAGTCATAAATTCCTCCTAATTAAACACTTTGTTTACATTTTAATAAAGCTATTTTCTTGCTACTTCGGGGGGGGGGGGAGAAAAAAAAAACCAACCAG
>JAOEGS010013418.1:0-57203 GCA_025447755.1 Corythornis vintsioides | reverse complement strand
AGAGAATAAGGGGGGGGGGGGGGGGGGGGGGGGACAGAGGGCTTTTTTTGGGCAGCATGGGGAGGAGAAGCATGCCTTACTACAGACACACCATTGAAAATCTAAGAAATAAAGATAGGAAAAGCAGCTCCACTCCCTTGTTATTACACTGATAGAGGTGTAGACTTTTAAATAATCACATGGCAATGTAGAAATCAGCAGTCAGGCCACAAAACTCCTACCTCACAAAAGTCTTTAATGGATTAGGAAGAGGAAGGGGAAGTTAGAAATTTTTACCTACCACCTCTGGAAATAATCAGGATTCAGGGAAAACAGGCCTGTGTTTTATGCAACCATTAAAGAACCACTTACAATATGTGTGGTCCTTCTATAATCCAAAAACATGGTATCACTGCTTTGGAATAGTTCTGAATATACTTCAGATGTCATTAGATACATTTGCACCAATCAATCTTTCAAAAGGAAGTTCTGATTTACTAGCCTACTGTGTTGAAATGTTTGAAAAAGAAAACATTAAGTGTTTGAATATAATCACCATAAATCTGTGACAATATAAGGATAAATCAGTCCAGATGGCAGCATGATAACATTTTGTGTTTCTAATCTATAAAAAGATGTATAAAGTTCACCCTTAGGCATATATAAAGCTGTGGTTGAAATCTAAGATGATAAATGCTGGATTCAAAGCTGAAATTAAAAAAAATCTATAAGTATTTAATAACAGATACACACAACTTCAGTATATTTTGCCTGTCTATCATGTTAAGAATTATTGTAAATTATCATCTACAATGTTATATTTTGAAACTTTACTGGAGCTTTTCTATTATTAAGCACATGTTGGAGCTTAATTTTGTTCATAACTAAGGATGAAATGGAACCAAATTTATGCCCAAAGGGTTTCATCAAAGCATACTTTTAGCAAATAAGGTTGGGTAAAAGTAAATCACAAGTGAATCTCTCCCAAAAGTCAGTCATTTTAGATAAATTAATTTTAGTAGCCTTAGTATCATGAGTATTCACAGAGCTTTCAATGGGGTTGTTTCCCTTAGAAAAAGCCTACACAATTAGGGTCACATTATTAAAATCAGCATTTTCCAGACACTGTCAATTGCTCTCTCATCTGAAGCCTCACTTTTGTGACACATACAGCTATGGAGGGCAGTCATATAGCTCTCAATAGGCCAATTCTTCCAGCAAGAACAGGCAAAAATCAACAACTGGAGGATGAAATGTCATTATGGAAAGAACCAGGCTTAAAAGTGTTAAAATAAAGATGAAATCAAAATGAGGGGAGGGGGAAATCTGAAACCCCAGTGACTATCCTGATAAAACAAAAATGGTAAATACCTTATTGTTTTTAAAATGCATAGCGAAATATTAATGTTTAGATGACCAATTCACTACAAATCAAATTAATACTACTGAGGTTATATGCTTTTTGAAAATAATTCTACAGAAGTAAAGAATGACTTACCTTTATAAGCATAAGGAAATAAATTTAAGTTTCTGCATCCTGATTTTACACCACTCATTTATATTCTACTATCAAATCTTTGAAGATTTGGTGTCTTTTTTCCCCCCAGAGTAATCCACTATTGCAGAGTATGTAGCACTATAATCTAGACACTGTTATCAGTCTTATCTATACACAAAACCTTCAGAACAGGGATCTGTACAGAGATCAAGTACTCTCTATAAAGGTGAGTATTGAATTCTTAGGGAAAAACCCTTACTTGGTTTTCTCTCTAAGAGAGCTAAAAGTTTAGCCTAAGGTTCTGACTAGACAACTGTGTTTTATAGCTATAGATTAAACTCCTCCGTGATCATCTTGCATTCCTTTTTAAGCCACTACAATTTTTGGCTTCTACACTACCTTGTGGCAATTAATTCATGAATTCAACAATTATTCACTGTTAAAAGAAAAAAAACTAACCTACTTCCTTGTGTTCACGGAAAGCCTACCATCTGATAATTTAATTAGTATCCCTAATTTTTGTTATGAAAAAGGGAAATAATTGTTCCCATTCACTTTCTCCACATTGTTCATAATTCTAGATTTCTATCACATTCACTTCTCAGTTGTTTCTTTCCAGATTTTAGCACCCTGACAATTTAGTTTCTCCTTTCATGGATTTAATTCAATTTTTTTTCTAATTCTTGAATATTCTTTTAATAGTAGTGTAAGCACAAGAGCTAACTAAGCCTCAACTACTGAGCTTTAAGAGCTATCCACTGTGAAACTCAGATCTCTATTTCTGTAAAAATAAACAGCACAGAGTTCATGGACATGACTTTAGGTTTATCAGGAATGGATTTCACATATTTTATCACCCACTCAGTTCTGTAAAATCCTTGGGGTAACTCTACACAATCAGCATTTGATTATAGTGCTCTAAATAACTTTGCCATTGGCAAGCTGTCTGGCTTCTCCAACATCCTTGGTAGATCTCAAGAGTAACTTTGCTCTAATGTGAAAATAAACTACTCCTACTCTCTATTTTGCATCTTTTATTTAGCTGGTATCATGTAAAAGGATCTCTTCTTTATATCCTGTATTACAGGTGTATACATTAACATTCTGTATGCATCCTGTGTCCAGCTCTGGAGTCCTCAGCACAGCAGAGACAGGGACCTGTTGGAGTGGGGCCAGAAGAGCCCCAGAAATGCTGGGTTGGAACCCCTCTGCTGGGAGAGCTGGGGGTGTTCAGCCTGGAGAGACCTTCTTGTGGCATTTCAGGATTAAAGAGGACCTACAGGAAGTATGGGGACAGACTTTTTAAATCAAAGCCTGATATGACAGGACAAGGGGTGATGATTTTAAACTAAAAGAGGGGAGATTCAGACTACAGAGAAGGAAGACATTTTTTACATTGAGGATGGTGAGATACTAGCCCAGGTTGCTCAGAGAGGTGGTCAATACAATTTACTAAAAACAAGATTAAAACTTCTGTGGTTCCACCCAATTTCATTCCAATATTGCAATTACCTACTACACAGCAACAGGACAGAACCTGAAAACTTGCAGTTTTGCAGCTTCCTTTTAGACAGGACATTCAACAGAAATGATAAAACACTTTGTCTTGAAACAATGTGCAGTATTGACATTTCATTGATAATCACTAGTTTTAGACATCCATTTGTACTTCCAAGAAACCTTATTTTTAATCAACTGTCATTAAATTCTTATTTTGTGCTATGGGCAGAACAAGAAAAAATAAAGCACATTGAACAGCGTTTGAATAAATCAAGCAATACTTGAAAATAAGATCTCTTCAGATTTTTTTTTATTCAAAGCAAAAAGGAGCTACATATCATGGGTACAAGACACAAAAAAGGGCTAATCAACTCCCTACATGACGACTGAATTTTGTGTTAAGCCACGAATGATCTAAATTGAAGTTGCATAAACAGAAAAGTAATGCCACTGGCAAACAGCCCCATTCTGTAACGTTCTATTTGAGAATCACTGGTTCAAGAAGGAGAGGCTGAGCTTTGACAAAGAGTGAGATGGGAGATGACATCAACTTTTTTCGGCAATGAGCTCAGCGTGCCAGCCAGCTGACAAATTAGCTTCTAAAAACCACTAACAGTAGCTTACAAAGTCACAGCTGTTATCCTGTTTTGAACAACAAAATGTTGATCTCAGTTGAAATGTCTAGTTTTCCAGAAGAGTTGTAAGTACCCTGATATTTTTATTTTTTTTTTAAGCAATAAGTTATACTGAGAAAAATCACAAGGGACAGGCAATGACTGTGCTCTGATGACTCCATGGTGATGTTTAATAGCCAGGATTAAGTGTAATACTTGCATATCTTCTGCACCCTCCTTAAATGTAAAAAAAAAAAAGTCCCTAGAGTTACAGGCTCAGTAGCAACATAAATCTACACATATGAAAGTACCAAAGTCACTAGCAATTTCTGTAGCTAACTCAAGCAGTTCCCAGGATATTAACTTTGATAGTGGGAAGAAATGCATCAGAAAACCTGGCATCAGAACACTTGTAAGAGATTCCACTGAGGGAGTTAAATCAATTTATAGATGCTAATACTTTACCCAAAAAAAAATTTTAAAAAAATTTTAAATCTACAGTGGTGATGGGTAGGCAAAGTAAAAAATAAAAATTGTAGCATCATACTTCAACTATTTAAGTAGTATAAACTTTCACTTTTATGGTCAAATATCAGGTAGTCTTCTCTATTTCTCAAAGGCAAATAAAAGCTCTATTAAACACAACACAGGCAAACCCAGTCTCCGTGTTGGTACTTCTGAAACCTTCATCACTGGTATTTGAACACCACTCAGATGATAGATGTTATAATTTTAAAAAGAGAAATTATCATTCCCATTTTATAGATGTTCTGTCCTTCAGTTTGTTACTTTACCTATCTTCCTGAAGGTCCAGAGAGAAATCTGTGGTTCAGCCCCATAGCTACACTCCCCTCTCAAGCACCAGACTGCAGCCCTTCACTACAGCATTCTCTCAGCTTTTTCACAGACTCACAGCATGTGTGAGGGTTGGAAGGGACCTCTGAAAATCATCGAGTCCAAAACCCCTGCCAGAGCAGGGCCAAAACTAGGGCAGATCACTCAAGAAATACATCCAGACAAGTCTTTAAAGTCACCAGAGGAGACTCCACAACCTCTCTGGGGAGTCTGTTCCGGGGCTCTACAACACTTACAGTAAAGTTCTTCCTCATGTTAAAGGTGGAACTCTTTTAACAGCTCTTTTTCATTCATAACCACTCCTAATCTATGGTAAGTGAAAGGAATAATCAAGCTAAAACAGATGCACAGCAAGTTCTAGGGGCTAGCTCAAAGCCAGTGAAAAAAAGCACTGGTCAAAGCTTGGATTGAAACTTCTAAGATCATAAATTTAGATATCTAGTAAAGTTCTTCAATTATGCAGCATAACACCTGTATCAACACACTTTTATTTTTTTTCTATCTTTAACTGAAGTACAGATAGTATAATAATGAAGTAAATAAGAGTAAATTAAATAAGAACTGAGCACAACCTTGTGTTTTCAACAGCAAGTCTAGTACTTATTTTGGAACAGATACTATCAACTCCTAAATTCATACCTGGAATTGATCTGTCTCCCTTATGTACTTGTAAAACAGGAATTAACTTCTTTAATTCCTAGAAAAAGCATGAAGGAGAAACAGCTAATAATTACTATCTGAAAAGATAAACCACAGCAAGTCCCCTTAACAAATACTCTGGTTGTTAAAGTGAAAAGCAGCAATACAGAAGAAACATTTGCTTTCTATTTTCTTGATTCACTCTTTTCACAGAAGTATTCTGGAAATAAGGTACATACAGTGTTTTAATCATCTTTCCAAGGTCTTGGAGAATGCATGGTGTTGCTGCTTATAGAATTCATTATCCTCAATACTTCAGCCCTTCCCCATCGTAACAACACAGATCAGCAACTTGCAAAGGAAAATAAATAAATAAAAATACCCACTGGGGACTTTGATGTAAATACCTCTCACTAAACCCAATATTTTTGAGTTTGTGAATCAAACATCTCAAAGTAAGGCAAAATGAATCCCTGCCTCTTAACAGTAAATCTCTGTCCTAAACAGTTCAGCGTCTTTTTGTTTCTTGATCTGCTTATGGCTTAGTTCAAACACAGATCCTGTGTATTAAATAAGTCAAATGAACATCAAGAGGTAAGTATTAAGTTTTAAATCTCATCTTTAACTACTTTTTTTTTTTTTTACTGTAAGCAAGATACAAGCAGTTGAGAGAGAAATTTCATCTCAGGACCAATCAGTTTACATCATCTTGTCCCATTTTACACTGCAGTGCATCACAGGAAACACTGTCATCTCCTACCTGAGACACCTGCAAGTTATCCAACTTTTCATCATTGAAAGAATGAGCTGTTTAAACTTATATAGATAAAGCTAATCAATTTCTCAGAAAGTACACTCTACTTGTATACTGTAGAGTGTACAGTGTAGAGAAATTTGGGGTTTCATTTGTCTTTTTTTTAAATATTATTCATTCTGTACCTGCACCAAACTATGTCTCTGATTTAGAGAATAACATCTTTCTTCCAACAGTACTGTGAAAAAAAATATTAATATTTATTGAGTATTCTCATAGTATGATGTGTCACAAAAAAAGCACATGAAAGTTAGTAATTCTTCACAGTAGTCTGAATACTGAGCAGGAAAGATGGCAGCCAGCCATCTAATGAGCAATGAGTGATAAAAGGAAAATCACTGAATAATTCTGAAGTGACCAGTATTCATTCCATGCAAAGAATGAGTCAGGAGTTCTAGGGACAGAAAAAAGAAAATGCAGTCAATTCACACTATTACAATGTACCACACACAATGAGGATGTACTAAGGACCACTGGAAACCTTCATTCCATCATTTCTGTGCTGGTTTCATCAACTCATTCTTCTAGTGTAGTTTAATAAAATTTATTTTTTAGTATAGGAACACAGATTTCAGGGAAAACAAAACAAAACAAAACTTTTTCAGTTGGGAATATGTCCATCTTCAAGTTCTTCAGATTTCACCTCTAAATTAATAGGCAATCTTGTAGGAAAGCTTTACTGTTTTAGCTGCCTATCCATCACATGTCCAATCTAGGAACAGTTACTAATGAGAGTTGAAAAGCACTCAAAGAATTAGTATGCTGTAAAATTCATAAATTCTAAAAACGTGTCTGGGTATAATCATGTCATGTCATGAGTTGTCTGACTTTTAGTTTATTTCAGTTATTCAAAAGGAAAAATAATCTGGAATTACTATAACTCCTATACACAGATAAAACTGATACTTTCTTCCCACGTCAGAAAATGAGAAGATTGAATTGCACTTGGTTATGAATTGGATTTGTTCTTCGATTAAAAGAGAAGAAAAACAAATCATAGTCAAGCTAAATGACAAACCAAATGCTATTCCATTGTAATTTTGTCCAAAAGACAACCAAATTTGTTATTTCTTCAACTCTTTGATCATTATGTTTAGCTTGTAAAGATGCCACTTACTACTGCAAATACTCCATTTCTGAACAGACTGGTATCATTTTTCCTGAAACTAAAATGTAAACATTCTGCTGTAGAACTGCTTCAAACCCACACTGGGCAAAACTGGACTTAAAAAGCAAGAAAACACTTAGATTTTCATTTTTAAAAAATAATAAATTTTTAAAAGACTTTGAAGAAGAGACAACTATTACAAATTTTACAGAATGAGGATAAAGATGGCAAAATAAAATTACATACTCTCCATATTCAGTCTTATTCCCAAATTCCAACAGTAACTAAAGTTTTTGAAGTAAGCAAATAAATACTCCACCTATGCAGACATAAGGGCACAAAATGTGAAAGATACAGGTTAGCTCATCTTAAACTTTGCAGAGTACAGTCACTTCTGATGGCCCCAACCTTCAAGCCCATGCCAGGAGAATGAACTCTAGCTCACAAAATGCCACACTCCCTTTAGCATCAGCAGCAAACTGCCCAGAGAACTGCCTGGTCTGGTAGCATCAATCTGTACATCCCAGGGGGTTCCCCACACACATAAAGAAGCCTGGCTACAAGGATCTGCTTTGGCATCATGATTACAGAGTATGAAATCCAGAGGAGATGAATGTCACAGAGGAGGGAACTCTTAGAGTCAACTTTATCTAAGGGGTTTTGGTACAAAGAAAGTTTAAATACATTAATCTATAATGAAGAACTCATATCCCTAAAGTAATTCTTTAAAATATCAAGTTTATGAAATACACAGAAACTTTATTCTACACAAATATTAACCAATCAACACGTTCTTTAATGGGCAAGTACACACAACAGATTTGTTTGATTCTTGAACTAATGTTTCAGAGTCTCTCAAGCATAAGCTTGTGTCCAAAGTATTTTCAGGCCTAGAACAAGTAAAATATACCATTCCAGAAGCAGAATGCTCTCAATGAAGGAATTTAGAAAATACTCAGGAACATTTGTTTCTTTTTCAGCCTGGATTAATTTGTGACTATGCTGCTGAATTTTCCAACAAAACTGGTTTTTGATTCAGGTAGCTACTGCTATGACCTGTCCTCATACACATATCCAATAGGCAATACCCAAATTCTCCAGGCTGTCCATCATCAACCTTTCTACACCAAAATGCAAAATTTCATCCTGCTTAGCACCTTTGACCCCTCACAGTACATAGAGCCAAGCAGCAGACCCAGAACCTGCATCTCTTCTTAACATGGAAACTTAATTGACTGATAAGCTGGTTCTTCAAGTTAAAAGCACCCTGTTTACCCAACTGTCAATACTCCACAGGCTAGTAAATTTGGGTGCTTACTAGACACTTCCCTTAATCTTCTTAAAACAAATGATTTATCCATTTAAACAGAACAGAAATAAATGAATAAAGTAATAAAATATCCAAGTACTAAAAATCAAATAATGCATATACTGTGTTATCCACACACCATTTCCTCAAAGCTTGCATTATTTATCTTAGAAGTTAAAGGTCTGGATTCTGGCAACCAAACCACAGGGTCTCTCTCAAAACCCAGCCCTGCTTCCTTGCTTTTGGGGTTGGAAGGTCAGGAGAGGAGGAGGTATGAGTGGAAGGAATGATTGCAATTCACTGCTATGTTTTCTTCATTACCACCATTCAGTCATTAAGCACTTCGTTATTCAGAGCATGACAAAAACAAACCAACAAAATCTTAAAAATAATTAGCACATGCTTATGTGAACAGAAGTGACTGGACTGTCTAAATGCTGCTGCTTTCTCCTCCAGGTGTGAAAAATCAGCCCAGCAACTCTCTAGCAAAGAACACATCACATGCTGGAAATTTCATACAAACATCTTCTACACTTTCCCCAACCTCACCTGAGTTTAGTTCTATTATTCTCTAAGTACATCAATAGGGGCCAGCCTGAGTGCTATGCAGAGACAGTCCAGTGCACTCCACAGGAGCTCAGCACCACACTGAACACAGCCAGGATGCTTCCAGTATTTGAACTGGCTATTTCAGGACCAAGCGGGTTTCACGTTGCCTGGGTGATTGGAGGGCAATTTTCTCCTACATGCACATTTTTGTTCTACATCCCATTTCAGCATCTTTATTTCTCCTCACCTCCAGTATTCCTCCTCTACAAAAGCAGAACCATACTGTTAAGAAGCTTGTTAAAAAAATACGATCTTTTTCTCTCTCCTCCTTCCAATTTTATTCCTTCCATTCCCTTCTCATCCTCTTTATAACCCTCTTTCTCATGAAAGATCTTCAGATGTCTTCTCCAATAAAAAAACCACAATACATTTTAAATTACAATGGAAGGCTCTGACTGTTGACAAGTCGTGGAAAAGTAGTAGATCCAGGTACTAAATACTTTATAGGGACGGAAAAAATAAAATAAATAAAAAAAAAAAAAGGACTTGAAGAGATACATGAGAGAAAAGATGAATATAACTTATTTTACATTTTTTTTCTCTAAAAAATACTGTTTACATGACTATCTCAAACTTATGTAAACATCATAAACAGTACAGAAATATTTCAAGTTGCATTTATTGAACAAGGGAGTACTACAAGGTTGCTTGTTGTTTTTCTTGGGTTTTTTTTTCCCAAAAAAAAGAGAGAAGCAACTTTGCTGAGCAGGCATCATAATCAAGTTCAAGCAGATAACAAGCCCAGCCCAGCTAATTGCACACAAATAACTAGCACTCTTCATGCTAGAATACTCAGGGAAAGTTAATAATAAAATTAAAACTAACTCCCTTCCTTCTCTATGAAGTTCTTCAAATCACTTTTTTTATTACAGTTCATTATATGGGGTTTTTCCCCTCCTTGTTTTTCATACTTTTCTTAAATGGCTACCTCCATACATATATTTAATTGTATACTCCTCAAGGCAGTGACTATTTCCTTAATTGTCTGTAAAGTCCTCTGCTATAAACAACTGTACTATGCAATGTTAAGTAATAAAAAATGAGTAATGCTTTGCTGAGAAACAGGCATACATTAATTATGCAAGATAATCTGGAAAATATAGAAATAGGGAAAAATCCATGGCATTATGAATCCATAGCTTTAAAGCATCGCTACCCAATGAATGGTTTATGATATTCTATTGCTGTATTATATTTAATTTCTCTTGGGGTATTTAAAAAACATCTGTTTTGAAAGTTACCAAATGGGTATTGTTTACTCGGAAATTCTACAGGGTGCAACCTCCTACACTGTCAGTTAAACATACAGTATTTTAAATCGACATTATGGAGCCAAGTGTTGAAGCAGGCACTTAAAATGCAAAGAATATTCTACACATTAAAAATACTGTCCAGGAGTTATAACATAAATCAAATACAGATTCTAAATTCAGTATTTAATAACTATGCAATTGAAAAAAAAAACCCCAACATTTCGTTTTTATTACTTACTGAACTAATTTCATGTCTTAAATCTACATTGCTGCAGACTTACCCAAGCACAGAAGCTACTGAAACTGGTGCAATTTTAAAACCAGAAGCAAATTTTTATTGCTGAACTATGGCCTTGAAAATGGGGTTCAACATTAAAACACTGACATCAAATCTGAAGAGCACGAACACTCTGCTTTAGTGTTCGTTAGAATCTCTTCTCCAATCTTGCCCGAGGTTTGAAAGCAGCAAATCTGCATTTTCCCAGTGTAAATGTTGTGCAAAAGCTTCACAAACAGAGATCTAAATCTGCAATTGCCATTACTAAAATAAATGAAAAATCTATAAGAAGCAGTGAAACTGGCATGCAAATGAAAGAACTGTCAAGACATATATTGCCTAAAAATAAGCTTACAATAACTATTTTAAAGACTGTGTGTGGTCTTACCCATATATTTTGGCAAGATGCACTTTCTCCAACCACAGCTAGATTCATCCAAAAGCAGTGGCACTGGAGAGTCTCTGTCTCACCTGTCAAACTTGAAGAACGTTGTTCAGCAGACCACCATGAGTCCATGGATAGGATCCACAGCACTCCAGCAGCTGTTCTTGATAAGTGTTCTCTAACTATAGAGGCAAAGGCTTCAAAAATGTTCTGTAAGAGGATCACCCTCAATATACGTGCATTTAAAACCAAACAGGAACAAAAAATAACGTATCTAGAACAAGACTTTCAAGACATCAGGGCAACATCAGTTACTTCATACACATTTCTGTCTGATACTTAGAAATAATCACAGATTCTGGATTATTCAATTTACTGTAGAATTTTACTAAATTTATCAATCTCACAAATTTCAGGCAACCAAATCAAACACCTAGAACCCTGAAATCTTCACGTAATCTAGGAAGATTCACTTTCTCCATTCCTTTCCCATGTATCACAAGGAAAATATTTTCACACCAACCTAAGTGGGAAGGAGAGCTGAAAGGCTGCTTAGCTACAGTAAAGGTAAGAGTCAGGGAAAATGGGAAGAAGCAAGAAAAGCTGCCAGTCTAAAATCTACATAAGTGGATATTAAAATGACCAGAAATATCTAGAGCAAGCACTTATCAGAATTCTGTCTATATAAACTAACTTTGACTGTTATTAAAAAGCATATAATCATTGATTTCCAGAGCAAAGTGAATATTTTCTAAAAATAAGTCACCTCTTTGAAATACTGAGATCTGCTCTGGTTTAACTCCTGGTAGCATTGTATCCTAGAAGCAAGAAAGGCTCTAGAGAGATCACTTTCACTTTTCCCTAGATATATTTAGTATACTAACTAGCATAGTTAGGATATTATTTTTCTTTGGTTTTGTCAGTAGCATGTTTGAAATAAATTTTATTAAGTGGTAGTGTATGTAACATTGCATTGTGGGTAGCAGTTTCCTGCCTTAACCTAGCCACATCCTCAGCTGTTATATGAGACAAGTTTCCCATATTTTCTGCAAGTTGACTTTAAAAATAAAAAAAAAAAGTGAGAAAAAAAGAAAAAAAAAGAAACAGGAGAAAACAGTGAGAAGGTTAAGATGATCTTAAACACCATACATTAAGTTTAGAATGTATTGAATAAAAAAGGCCTTTTTTTCTCAATTACTGTATAGTCCACAAGAAAAGTATTTGAGGAACACAAGAAAAGTAACATTTGTCAGAAAAAAAAAATGTTTGAGCAGGAAGAATAATCAAGATGGGACATCTGAACAATACAGTGTAGACCCTCTTTCAAAGCCTGATCAGGGGCTTGATTATTTCACTGGAGAATATCTTTTCTGTTCTGTGAAGAGAGACACCTGGCAACTCAAAATGAATAAAAATAATTTATTACAACTTGCTAGATCACATACTCACTGGTTAACAGAAGGAGGCCATCCTTTAAATTTGAATATATGTTCAGTTTAAGGTTTAATTTGATCTTCAGTAGTCTGATTCCACTGTACAGAAAACAAACCTTTGGTTACAGTAGAAATGTAAGAGCATTTATTCCCTCTCCAGACACTTAGTGTTCCCAGGCAGTACCTTATTTAGGAAAAGGTGATAAGGTAGAGAACAGAATGTCAGCATAATAAGGAAGCAGCAAAAATCAGATATTCAATGCTACTCCACACAGACAACAATAAAATGGAGATTTCAAAATGAAGAATTAAAATACCCTTGCCTTTTTTGTTGTTTTATTTTATTTTGGTTTTAATTCTCAAGCAGTTTTACCTTTTGCTTTAACAGACTGGGCTCTATGACATCAACGTACTTGAAGCTGCTGCAGAGATGTGGGAAATTAGAAGTCCTCATGATACCCAAGACTAGCAACAGAAGTTACATAAAATCTGTAAGCATTTAAAAGCCAACTTTTAATGTACCGTTCGATAAGAACCACCAGAAAATCCCTCTAAAAGTTATAATTACTTCTAAGTTATGAAAAACAGAGCCAATGAGAGAGGTTTCACTCCTTAAGAAAATATTGCTGTATTGGAAACACATATGTAAATAACACCTACAATTAATACCTGCATCCGAGGAAGCTGCATTAGGACTTTCTGCATCATAAAAATCATCATCTTGTTACAGCAGATTTTGTAAAGTGAAATTTAACAAGTTTGTGATCATACTGCTTTAAGCAGAATAATTATATCATCTCCAGCTGCAGCACAGAAACAAATATTTAAGTACAAATAAACTTTTCAGCAAGGTATCACACTGTATTAACCAGGAGTGACATAAGGCAAGAAAATGTTTGGAAATAAAGCATGGCTTCAAAGTTTCCAAACACACTTGAAGAACAGTGAAAGATGTAATTATCTTTATAGTGTTGCCTTACAATTGACTTGAAATAAGATTTCATTTGTCTTCTAAGATCAAGCTCATAGTTTACCAGACAAATTCTTTAACATAATACTTCCTTTGTAAGTGTAATTGTGACTTACAGCATCCCCCCATGGAACACGTAAGTTAACTTGGATTTTTGTAGCTCGACCTCTTAAACAGAAGACTGTCAAGCTTAAGTCTGCAATCAAGACAGTGGTTTATACAGCAAATTTTCAGGTTTCACACATCTGCTTCGTTAGAAGTGCAAACTACACTGAAAGAAGCCATCAAGTTACACAGGGAGCAGGCTTACAAAAAATTAGCTTTATAATGTCTCTAAAGCAGCATTTTTTTCAGTGACAGCTTCTGCAAACGACAGCTGGATTACTCAGTTAAGCTTTTTCTGGTTTAAATAGATTTTTGCCTTACTAGATGAAGACTTCACTGTAGTAATCTTGATCTTGACAGCACAGGTGAAAGTATGTACAGTAAAAAAAAATAAATCCTATAAAGGAATTTTATCAAACACAGTAACAAAGTCAGAGAATAATTTTGCCTACACAACTGAAAGCATTAAACAGTGCAGAGAAAGCCTGAGCACAGTATTTCAGTGAGATAGTTTTTAAAATTCAGACTTGTGGAGGAGGTTCAATATTAGGATATTAAAGATATGACTAAGAATAAATTCTGCAGTTTAAAAAAAAAAAATCCAACAACTGCATCCATATGAATGAAAACAAGTATTTAGAATCAAGACATGAGTTATCTATTATATAAAGTACTTCATCTTCCTACCATCAAATGAAAGTTGATTAAATAACTCCATGCCTAACTGTATTTGAAGAAACATTGTGCTTACAGTTTAGAGTTCCACAAATAAGAGAGGCAGGAACCTCCAAAAGCCTTTGCTGCATCAAAAATTAATTCAAAGTGTAATACACTCAAAACTATTTTGTTTCTATCAAAGGGTTACCATTCTTTGCATCATTTTTCTAATCCTAATTTTTGCCCATTGATGTTCTTAGCCATACTATGAAAATATAAAGAAAGAAAAGCAATCCATCATCAGGAGAGTTAAATATCACCTTTGCTTTTATATGAGATGGGAGATTCACAGAATAGTCTTTTTTCATTTTAAGGTAGAATTATATAGATTTCCAACATCTAATACCTATCAAGGTATTGAATTCAAAGCAATACCATTTGCTTTACAATTAAAGTTTTTATGAAAAGGTATTTATGTTGCTTTGCTCAAAATATAATAAAAATAAAAGGAGAGTATTTTTTTACTGAAATCTCCTTTCCCATTTTTTTTCTCTCCATCCCTGCAAAATAGAGAACCTGCTCTCCACCCACATCTCCAACTATTCACCTCACATCACTCCTGGCCAATTTCTTACAGGGAAAGCTGAGGACAAAGAGGAAAATGAAAATGGAGGGATGGCAGCTTCAAAGAGATTGATTTTATTTTGCAAGTAAAAGCTGAACAATATCTAGAAAATGTTTTACACGATCTGTCTGCTCCTAAAAATGTCTGTGACCAAGAAATAAAAAAAAAAAATTAAAAATCACTCAGCTCAAGCTAAAAAGCACAGTGCATCTGTGATACAATCAGGCTAATAAGAAAAGTTTTAGATGTAATGTCCAAAGAGGCAAAAAAAAAAAAGATACTTTCTCAAAGATGTT
The DNA here is from genome assembly GCA_025447755.1 of Corythornis vintsioides. NCBI lineage: Eukaryota > Metazoa > Chordata > Aves > Coraciiformes > Alcedinidae > Corythornis > Corythornis vintsioides. The sequence goes on along the minus strand of JAOEGS010013418.1, from coordinate 42,277 downwards.
TCCAATTTTGTTCTGAATCTGAGTGAGCAAATCAAGACTACTAATACACACTGTCTGTGCACATTATTCCTTACTACACACAGCATTTTGCAATTTATTTCAAAGCCTCTATTATAAACAAAAAAATACTGCTTTTGTTAACCCACTGCATACCGGTGCAGTAAAGGCTTAGATTACACAATCAAAGTCAAAGTTACAGTATGTTAACTATATATATAAAAAATATTATACACACATGCACACATATGACATTAAGTATTTAAATCTTCCATATGCATCAAATTTATGTTTCATTTTCAAACTAAGTGTTAACATTAACTGGTGAATAAAGTTATTTATAGTCTCCCCAAAAGTCTAAGACTGTTCTATTTCTCTTCAACACTGAACTACAAGAAGCAATTAACAGAAGAGCAATCAAAAGCTCCCAATTCTCTCAGTTCATTCTGTTATGCAACATCCACATTAAATCCTAGCAATACCAGCACTCAAAAGCATCACTGCAGACTGCAGAACACAGCTAGTTATGATATCCAAAGGACATATTTTGCCCCAGATATAAAAGAAACATAATTGCCCCTAATTTGCATTACGTAAAACTGCCAAGTAGTTTTGAAGGCATGCAAAGCAAGGCAGACATGATTTAAGATTTGCAAAGGAATCCCCAGACTAACACGTCTGTGACAGCCAATTACAGTAAAAAACACAACCCCAACAAGCAGTCTGCTACTAGACCTTAGGAAAGGTAAAGTTTCTTACAATGAGTTACAGATTCACAAGTATAAGAAGACAAGGAGAAAAAGTAAAACAGAAGGAATCCAGCCACCCAGCAAATATGAAGCAGACCCAAGATCGTGATACAATCCAAAGATGTAAATTATTGTAAATCATCACTGTTGTTCAGAATTTCACACAGCCACTTGTGCCAATTTTGCTCACTTTTCCACAGACACAATAATGAAGTAGGGAGAAGGAATGGGAAGGGAGAGAGAAAAAAAAAAAAAAGAAAAAAAAAGAAAGGAGGGGGAAGAAGAGTGGGGGGAACCTGAACAAATAAAGTTCTGCTGTCCATATGCTTTAACTGTACAGAAGTTTGGGCTCTTACAGCATTTTGTACTCTCTCCAAAGCCTCATATGAGTCACAAAAATTAAAAAGCTATATCCTTCTGGATGCCAGGAAGGGCCTTACCACGGGCCTTTTGTCAAAATATAAGGAGAGAAGAAAAAAAAAAAAAGGAATTAAAAAAAAAAAAAGAGAAAAAAAAAAGGGGGAGAGAAAGAAAAAGCCACAGTGTAGGCAGTCCTACTTGGAGTCCTCTGATGTCACAGCCACATGACTTGCTCGCTCCAGTAACAGTGCTTGCAAAAAAAAGGAGTTTTAAAGCTTTTGCTTTTTTGGATTGTGTGAATGCTTCATTCGCCTCACAAACAACCACAGAACCACAAGTGCGGTGCAAACTTTCTCCAGGAGGACAGCAAAGAAGTCTCTGGTTTTTAAATGGTTAATCTCCGCAGGTCACTACCAGCCACTGAGACCAACAGAGTCAGTAAGTGCTCTCTAACCACAGTCTATGCAGTAATAGTAGGTCCTTCAAATATTTGCTCATTCTCTTTTTTTTGTTGTTGTTTTGTGTCCTTGCTTTTCACATGTTACCAGTGCTACACAGTTTTTTTGACAGGGATAAAAAAAAATACCCCCAACTATAGAGTCTATGAAATCCAGGAACCCTGTGAAACTAAAGCAAGGTTTGGCTATGGTTTGTGTTTTCAGTTTGAGGATCCAAGAAGTATTTACACCAGAAGGTGAAAGCTCTGCGTGAACCGAGAGGGACTATGGCATCAAACAGCCTGTTCAGCTCAGTGACACCATGTCAGCAAAACTTCTTTTGGGGTAAGTCCTGCAATATTTGAGCTTCTCTTTGCCGTTGTCGGGAGTCTGCTGAGTTTTACAAGTGCTGGGTAGAGTTCTCTAAGCAAAAACTTGCTGAATGGGATGGCAGGGTGGTTAAAATAGCATACCTGGTTGGGGGATAGGGAGGGCCAGGGGAAAAGTCACCCTAAAGAACTTGTGCAGATTTATAAACCAATTTGTTAGCTGAGAAGCAGAGGGAAATGAAGGCAGTGGCTCAGTCCATAGTGTCTGACAGCAGGTGTGCTCGGCTGTCACCTGGGTCAGGGTGCAGCTACACAAATCTGGAAGAGTCTGATGGGATCGAGTGTAACATTTAATATTCCATTAGGGAAAAGGAGTATTTAGTGAGTTAACAGCACAGAATATCTTCTTAAGCACTCTGGTGTAAAGGGTATCACTTTTAGATAGCTTCATCATGACTGGTTAACAAAAGATACTGCAAGAGACTTAAATGACATGATTTAAGTCTGTTTATTCTCTAAACCTGATGAAAAGGAGCATGTACAGCAATTCCTGGTAGGACAGGCTGCTATCAGTGTGCCAGGCATCTTCTTTTTAAGCATACATATATCAGATGAAGTTCCCAGTATAAATCTGCAGATCTCTAGTCTTTTGTTGCCCTCATTTCACAGCAGAGCATGTTTGAGACATCTATTTGTAAAAGCAAATTCTTCTCATTACACTTACTATGAACAAGGCAAAAATATTAATGCATAAAAATTTTAAGCAATGAAATAAAAAAAGATTATTCAACATGCTGATGAATGTAAGCTTTAACTGAAAATGGGATTTAAACTCTGTAGAATAGCACTGTCAAATATTTATTTCAATAATCTGAGCAGTAAACACAAATTCCTTTAAGAAATCATATATTTATATTGAGGTGATATTTATATGGACTGTATATAAACATGCACATAGAAATCAAAAATATGCAATAAAATTGCACCTCTCTCACTGCATCCTTTGAAAAGCTTCTTCCTATCAGATAGTCTTAAAATCATTATAGAGCACCTCACTCATAGAATATTAAATAAAACTGAATATGACCAAGTGATTGCAAGGAAAATAGTTGTATTTTAAAACATGTTGGATCATGATGAATTCTAGTCACACTTGACAAGCAGTAAGCAACAAATTCAAAATATTTTTCAGAGCATCTTTTACTGAAGCAGATCAGGAAAACTAACTGAAAATTCTGAGAGATCAAGAAAAAAAAAAAACCAACAAATTCTGAAAACTTACAGGATTTTCTTAATGGTGTCCATCATGTTGAAACTATGTTGGGACTGCAGCTAAAACTATTTCTTTTCCTCCCCTGCCCCCTTACTAAAAGGGCCAACAATGCTAGGACCATTTTCAGTATATACATCCTGATTAAGTTTGTATTGTAATGAACTGATCACTGGAGTTCCTTTTACCCCTCCTACTTCACATGCTTTGACTGGCACACGAATAAGCTCCTGTGCAGGAAAACCTATGAAAATGAAGAATAGCTCCTTCCAGCAGAGACACCAACTGCACTTATCAGCTGTAGATAACAGAAGAGATAACCTGTGGCTGGTCACGTAGCTGTAATACACCGACTGCTGAGCTGCAATGCTCACACAAAACTGGTAAGCAGCTTTTTCTCCTGAAACTGCTGTCTTAATGAAGCCCAGCAGAAGCGTAGCCAGACCACATTATCCCAGTGTTTACAACAGGAAATACAGTTTACATGTATAGGGACTTTCTTTTGCTTTTACTTCCAAAAGAGATTAGAAGAAATTTAGTTGGCTAAAATTATCAAAACACGGAGTGCTGACTGCTTAATTCATCTCCTTCTGATCACTCCTAAGCGAGGGAGCAGCAGTGGGATGTGAACTGCCCTTTTCCCGGGCGAGTCGGGGACGCACGTTTCGGTTCGGTTAAAAACACGGGTGCAGGGAACTGCAAAAAGCTCCACACTCTATCAATGTGCAAGTAGTGCATCTTAAGCTGAACACAGAAACACCCTCCACTCTTATAAAAAAAAAAAAAAGAGGACAGAGTAGATTTGCAAAAAAAAAAAAACCAGAAGCCCCAAGTTGCTGATGAATTTGCCGTTCCCTACCAATGGCACAGAGCTCACCATCGAGTCTTCCTTTCTGTACCATCTCCTATTCCCATCCTCACCTCTCTCTTTTCAGGACTATTGAATTTAATCATGCTTCTCTTCAATAATTAACAGAGAAAATATACTGAGAACGAATGACAGGGAAGGACAACTCCACCAGGCTGATTAACTCCCGGCTGCTAATCTAAGCCATTAACCATGTCTCTGAAAATTCTTCTTTTGCTTATTTTTCTATAGGTGGTTTAGATTTCATATGAAAAGGAGAACAGGAATAGTGCAGAGGAAGAATCCTTTCCTAATTAATGCAATCATATACTAAATTTTAGAGGAATATATATTTGGATTAAGTAGATAGTCTGCTTCATATTCAGAGTAGTTCTACCTTTTGCTAGTTATACACAGGTTTGGACTGTAAACTTTCTTTTTAAATAGAATTACATTCTTTTCAGCCAGCAAAGAATATTCACATGCATATCATTTAATGAAAAAAAAAATTGCTCAAATAAAGGCTATGCAAAAAAAGCCAACATATGAGAAAATTTCGTAAATATTATTTTCACTAAGTATTTTAGATAATTACTTTTGAAATACCCCCACAACATTTAAAAAACAAACAAAAAAAAGTTTTAAGAAAATGTTCCGTGCATCTTCATAGGAGCATTTCACCAAAGAAAGTCAGATCAATATTTGGCTGATAATTATTTCACGTATAACTTCTGGAAGCTGATCCCAATATAAAGACACAGTAAATCTAAATTAAAGTCTTCAAGTTAACAAGAAAAAAAAATTACTCTGCTTACACTAAAATGTTCCTCTATCTTCTCATTGATTATTCAAAAAAGCAGACCTTTCGTAGATTTCAACCCTCAACGGCTTAGATATTTTGTAAGGAATCTTAGTTTGTTATTCTAATTAAGATACTGATAAGAGAAACAGATCCTTTTTGATTATCTGAGTACATAAAGCAGAAGATTTCCTTATGTTCCAGCCCTGTTTAACATATTCATACTATTGTGAACACTAAGCAAAATCCCAGGAGTCACTACCCTTTGTATAAAATAGAATTCAAGACAGTAAGACTTTAAAAAAAAAAAAAAAACAAACCAAAAACTTAGCAAGAATGACTTTTCTCATGTGCATTAAGAAAGCTGCAAGTGCTCACTAAGGCTCTTGGTATATGAAACCCCCAAACCATGTAAAATTGCACTGCAGCACTTACAGGACTCTCAGGCAGCCAAATGCACTGATCTGTTTAATTATCTGTCTCAAATGAACTATTAATAGCCAATATTGTTTAAATCAACTACACGGATGTAAAATTTACCAAGATCAAAATGTTCCAGTTTGTTAGAAGAACATAGAAATAACTGATGGTTAAATAAACTGGGGAGAGGGAAAAAAAAATACATCTAATTCATTAGGGGCACTAAGATTTTATCAAACATATAGGATTAATCTCTATTGAATAGAACCATTCACAAATCAAAACTTACTCCACTTCAATACTTTCATGCAGTGCTAATCAATTACAACCTTTTCTAGTTCTTCGAAATCCATGTGCTTTTAATTTTATTCACTGGTGGTCTAAAATATAATATTCAGGCCAAGCTAAGTCATTCTGTATTGCAACTTTGCTTTTTTTCAATAAATATTCATCTAGAGGTTTTCTTAGAGAGAACTGCTCATATGAAGACTGTGGTAATATTTTTATACTGTACCTCCTTGTTGAAGCAAAAGGTTAGGGGTTACCTAAATACCTCAACTGTATATACAAAAAAAGGAAAAGGTAAGTATTCACATGAAAAATCCAAAGGGACTATATTATTTATTTTTGCATTTCCTATGATTAATGATGCACCAGTGCATACTTGAAAACTGAAGTCAAAATAGGGTAACACCTCAAATTCCTTTACAAACTGTACAAATATCAAACTTCCATGCTGTATTAACTACTCTACCAGAAATATTTAAAGGCTCTGCCACCCCACATTAAGAGTATAACAATAATAGTGAAATTCCTCTCAAGCAGTGTGATTTCTTGGTCACGGTCAGACTAATATTCATCTTAAAATTGCACCTTATACCTTTATTTCGCCCCCCTCAATTACTTTTCAGAAAGCAGTTGCTCTTTTTATGAATAACAAGAAGCTCAGAGCAGTCTGAAGTAAATAACAAACAACTACTACTAGGTCCGTTTAAGTATAAAGCAAAAAATAAAGCAGTAAATAATTCTTGCAAGAGATGCTAAATCTGCAGGACAGACAGTTCAAAAGAGCAAACAGAAGCTAAACAAGAAGTGTGTTGAAGGACACGCCACACCTTGAGGCACACACCCATCAATGGGCAGCATTTAATCACAACTGAGAAAAAAAAAATCCTTTCTGCAAGTGTAAATTCACACAAGAAGCTGAAAATACAGGAGCTGGCACTCTAAAATGCACAGGTCTAGCACACTCCGGTGGAACTGCAGCAGAGAGGGGAGGGAGGAATTATCCTGTGCTTGCCAGGCTGCAAAGGTGCTGAGCACCCCCATTTTCTCCTCCTTGGCTACTGCAGGAGCCACGGGCAGCTGTCAGTGCTGGGTACCTCTTGAAAATTAGAGGAAAACATACCCAGGGTCCATGGACCTCATAAAAATCAACATTGTACGTTGGAGGTGATGGAGTTGGTTCTGAAAACTCATTAAATACACTACATTAATAAGAATTACAATAAATTGCCATGTTTAATATGCCCTAGGGTATATAATATTTTAATTAAGGCAGCCTCAAGATAAATAGTGAGTTTAAGATGGCAAAACCTGAAGCATTTTAGGGTCTTAACTTCGGTACTGAGAGAATTGAGGTTTCGTTCAAGCAGCTCAGAAACTGCAACATGAAGAAATATTCCAACTCTGGCTTTAAAAATAAAAAGCTAATTTGTCTAAATGGAATAAATACAAGGTTTATTCTGATAAATGGAGTCAGAAATAAATTAGTAAACTGTGGGCTGTTTCAAAGAGATTTTCCTTGTAAATTTTGCCAGACTTAGGAATTAACCACAGATTTTCATCCGGAGACAGCAGACACCCACAAAATGCAGAAAGCATCTACCTCCTCCACCACAGAACCCCCACAAGAAACTCCTGCTATTGACAGAATTAATTTCTGCTCACGTTCTATACAACAGCTTTAATTTCCATTGTACACATTTATTTCAAACTGCCTCCTAAAGCCTTATGGGAAACAGGCTCAGGTCTATCTTCTGCTCTCAGGTGTTTTTGTTTTTAAGTTAATAAAGCTTAAATCTAAGAGCACGTTTCCTTACATAAACATGCTCTCCTCTACAAATAAATATAAGACCTGCCACTTAACGTACTGAAAAGTACACCATAGAGAGAATCTTTTAAAGATGAGCACAAAGACAAATTAAAGTCTGGTTACTGTATCGTAAAACAGTTTAACGCTTCCAATATAAAAAAAAAAAATCCATTATTCATGCATCTGTTTCCTGTATATATTTTTTATTCTGCTTGTTACCATACTGTGTACTGTTCTAGCCTTCCTCATGTAGCTATAAGTTTCCTATTTCATGTATGAACTTGCCCCAGGAGAGAAAAAAAAAAAAAACCATAGGTTTTCTACTGACTCACTTTAACTGCTGAAGTCATTTTAATCAGAGCAATTAAATTATTCTGCACAACCTATTCTTTATTAAACGTTTTTATTTACAAAAATTACTTTTAGCATAGCAAAAGATTAAGGGGGAAAAAGACTACCTTTGCCTTTAATATGCATGATGCTGTAAAAAGTAAGGTATTTTTGTATCATATTTACTGCATTCTTCACAGGTTTCTTTCAGTATATTTTTTTTTCACCTCTAATAAACCTACCTTTATTTTTCATGCAAAGGCTACAAGCAGTTTCTTTTGCTGTCAGTCTCTTAAAAAAATGCCATATTCATTAAGGTCAGGCAGTTCCGGAATTAACAATAGTTTTAAGTTTTAATATGTCATAGCTAAAAACCCTGTGGCAAAAATATTTTGGCAGGAATTCATTCAAATATGGTTACTTTATTTCTGATAGACACTAGCTTATTTCACATATTCTATTTCATCAGAATTGCTAGCATTTCAGAATGACTTAAAATTTATTATCATTCCTTTTCCTCAATAAGAAAAGTTAAAAGCTGATGACCTTACATACATTTATTTCCCCCAGAATTTATTTGAGCCCTAAGTGTGCCAAACCATTGTTTACTTATCCCTCATGGTCAGATATCTTACATCTAAATCGACTTTGTGGTTACTAAAACAGAAAGGCAGAGCCACTGCCAGTTACATAATATAGTATTGTTCAGAGGAAAAGGACCCAGCCTCAATCACAGTGAAAATCAAGTATAAGCCCAGGAAGATGTTTGTGTCTGTATGTGTGTATTTATACACACACCCCCACAGCCACCCACTGGGAATGGTTCTTCTCAAAGTGGGTCTGGTGTAAAGCCACCTTGCTCTGATTTCTTGTCATTATTAATTGTTGAATTGAATTTCTTCAAACATTTTTTTATATATACCCTACACATATAAGCAAAAGATAGGGTTGTTTGGTAGGTTTTAAAGAAAAATAGTATAGGCAAATAATGATGCCTAAATAAGTTCACTTCCAGATAGTGTAGTCACCAAAAAAAATCTCTCCAGTTACATAGAAATCAGAAAAGACAGAGTTAAAAAAGCATGATGTTTTAATGTATCCATGTGTGGTATTAGAACAGGGTATTCTTTCTTTTAAGAAATGTTAATGAGCTGTGTATGTGCAAACATGCACATGTATACAGTTCAAACCTCTAATTCCTACTAATACCTACTTACAAAATTGTGAAATTCTTCAAGTAAAAAATAAAAAGCAAAAGCAGCAACAGTGTCAATTCAGAAAATGTCTCTATTGCTACAATATTTTATACCCTAATGGTGATTTTTAGAAGAGAATGTGCCATCACATTCAGATTTGCCAGCAGTAAAGCCACCCAAAAAAGATTTACAGCTCTTCACGTATCTCTACTAGGTCTGCTAATATGCAAGGTAGGAACTTGCAGCAAGGATCTTAATATCTGGAAAAGCTTATTAAGAGAAATTCATTTTACAGTTTTACTTATGGCAGAAACACTCATTTTACAATACTTGGCAATATTAATTAGGAAATAGATGTCTCAGAGTCAGTCCCTTCTTATCTTCTTGCTTCTTCCCAGTCCCAAGAAGCAAGAAACTGCTTTAGTGCACATTAGAGTGGCCAGTCTTAACTCACCTCAAGTTTCAAAGTGCAATCATACATTTTAGACTAAGTAGTCTTATTTGTAGGCTGGCTGCTGTTTTTGACACAGTGCAATATATTTCTTCTGAAAGTGAGCAAAAAATATATATATTTATGTTGAAAGAATTTTGAAGTGAAGTGCAGAGTTGTTCTGCCAAGAATTGATATTAATTCACATTATATTTAGATTAATGTTATATCAGTAACAGTATCAATTACTTTCAACCCTAGTAACTTCCTACCAACCTTCATGTAGAATCAGCAAGAGTAATTTTACATAGTTTAAAGAAATAGGATTAATCAGAACTGAAGTCATATCAAGACATGGACAACAGAAAATTTAATTCTGAAGACATGTCAGAAGTTGCTGTTTTAATTTCTCATGTCTCAGAAGGCCTTTAAGGTGAGCCATGATATTGAACTACCATGGTATCTGTGCTGCACTGTGTGTAGAAATTCCATGAGCAACTGCTTTCCTCCAAATTCATCACCTATTTAACTAAGAATCCTCCACCTTCAAATAGAACTTTGAGGAAAACAAAGGAACAAACCAAACGAGTCACATTTGCTCTGTGACACCGAAGGGATGTGGATGGCTCAGTTTAGGGCTTTCCTTATGAAGCAGCATTTGGTGAATTAATGCTCCTGGCTATTGTATGATGCTCAAGCACAGGAGCAGCTTTGTCAGAAGAGTGAGGTCTGCAGTGTATTTACTTCCTAACACAATCTGCACAACTTGTTTCCTCCGAGTAAAGGCCACTGGTGTAAATCACCCGTCACGGGAGTTCATCAGCTGCGTTTTTCCACTCAGTGGTATCAAAGTTTAGCTCTGCTGTGTTTGGTTATCTGCAGAAAAACTAGAGCCATAACAATGACTGGTTTATTTTCAACTGACAGGACCAGAAAGCAGCAACTATTTACTTAGGCAGCCTACCTTAGTATACACCAGTAAAAATGTTCTCTTTTCCCAAAAGGATTTTCTGCATAAAGGGCATTCACTTTGCTTCCTTCCCACCCCTCTTACATCCAACTCTGGACATTCAAACCTGAAGTGCTATATTTTTCTTGCTATTTGGTATATTTTTGTTTCCTCCTTTCTGATTAAAAGGCATAAACAGAAAAAAAAAAGCCAACCAACCAGTAAAACAAATTCAGAGGGCAAGCTCTTTATACCAACATTTTTATTAAAGAAACCGACATTCAGAGAAAGTCCAGTCACTTGTGGGTAATAAAATAACACCATCTAGGGAGAAAAAAATAAAATAAAATAAATCCCCAAACCCAAAACAATTAATTTTGCATCAAATGGGAAGAAATGTATCTTCTACAGCACAAATCCTCTTCATCTTGTAGCAAGAACAGTTTCTTTCTAATGCCACACTGTGTATTTCATATGCAAACAGTAGAAAAAGTTATTTCTATAGGATTTCAGGAAGAGGATCTAAAAATCATGGCCTGTTATTCTGCATAGCAATTAATTCAGTCAGGGCCTTGTAATAGCTTGGGGTTCTAAGCTCAATAAAGTAACATTTTGGTATTACCTTTAAAAGCAAAAAGCAAAATATTAATTACAGTTGAGCCACCTAAATGTGGATTAATACATCCTAAAGTAAATTAATACATCTTAAGATAATACACCTTAAAATAAATTAATAGCCCTTAAATTAATACACCTTAAAGTAAATTAATACACCTTAAAATAAATAATACAGATATAATAAATAATGAAGAGGTTGCCCAGAAAGATAAATTATTAGAATACTCATTAGGTACAAAATACAGACTTGAAAGAGCCTAATTGTAGTTCTTTTAATGATAATATTAATTTACTAACTAATTTGAAGGCACATGTGTAATGCACATGTGTAAAATCTAGTTGATGGAGCCAGCTGACATACACACACACACAGAGCCCAGTTGGAATGTTCCAATTCTGATCAAAGATGTGTGTAGCCGGATGTGTGGTTAATTCACCGATCAAATTTTCACAACTGAAAAACATCTTGGAACACACAGTCCTAGTTACTAGCAGTGTGTGCTTTTTTCCTTGATCAGAATTACTCTTCAGCATTTTCTACTTTAGGACATATCTAAAAAAAAAAATAAAAATCAGATCTCTTTCCTTAAAGAAAAAAAAAAAGCAAAAAGGAAGAAAGGAAAATACAATATAAAAAGGCACCAGTTTTCAGTTAAGGCATTCTTAAAGGGCACAGAAAGACTGAGTGAAATAAATATAAACTGCCCATATGATCTGAGCTCTAATCTCAGGGACATGTTCTTACAGTAAGCTCGTGCTCCATAAAACCCATATAAAAATGTCAGGAGCGTAGATGCATAGCACATGCAAGCAATGCAAGAGAAATCTGCCCTGTAACAATAACATACAATAGCTCCTCAAATGTGCATGACAGATTTTAAAATGCACTAAATCTATAAACTAGTCTGCTGTCAGACTGCAACACTGGCTACTGAATCACCCAGATGTATTGAATAAACACTACTTAATGGCTACTAAATTTTATCGGCTTTGTATAAAGTTAGAAGAATTTCAACTAACACTTGTTTGAAGTCTTCTAGCATCACATTTAATAATCTTACTGAACTGGCTAGATATACTAAATATACACCACATAATGGCTATGCCACTTGCTCAGATATGCATGAAATAAGAATTACTTAAATTAATAAAGCTACAGAGATGGGCAACAGTTTTTACTAGTCTCCACAATGATTTAAAAGTTGCCTGTTGCTTTCTTCTTTACATACCTGGTTGTTATCAATTACTGATGTGTCTTCACCCCTTCTTGCTGCAAAACTTCCATTAAAACTTACAGCACACGCAGCAGAAATTTCAAACCTCTATAGATAAAAATACTCTTTTTTTTTCAGTAGCCCAGAAAATCTGAAGGCTTTTTTAGGCTGACGATATCTTCATAGAAACACAGAACTAGTGCAGACAGTGAGAAGCCTTTAGTAAGTCTTTTTGCTGCACCATAATAATCTGATCCAGAAATTCAAGGGTACCTTAAACAACGGGCTACCTGTTCTAGCCATGCTTAGGAATGTGGCCAAATCATTTTTATTGATTTAACCTTTATAGGAATGCTACATATCCTCAGAGCAAAACATTTCTAATGCATTTATAATATGATATACCTCTGAGAAGTTATAAAAAAAAAAAAAAGAAGAAATCTTATGACAGATAGGCTAGACCCCTCAACTGTGGTGTTTTTCCTCATTTAGTGATCAATAGACATTGGAGTGTTAGAGTATTTTCCGAGTTCATATGTGTCTGTATTCACAGGATAAACTGAGAAACTGCAACACTTACAGAGGACAGGACTAATATCTGACCTGTCTTTAAGGAGCAAGAGCTGGTGAACTGATAGCCAACACTCTAAATACTCCTTTCATTCTAGAGTTACACATCAATCATGTTACCTGCAAACATATCAAGTTAAAACTTCCAGAATTTACAGTCTTTTTTTTTTTTTTTACTAAACTGAGCAGCATGGTAGTTATGTTCAGAGAGCTTACAGAAGGTGGTTTGTATATCTCACCAGAATTCTTAAAGAAATAGTTCTCAAATTCCCTCTTCCTCCGAAAATCTACTTTGTACGTATTTCAAATCAGTAGTTCTTGCTGGGAGGTGGATATTCTATTATTTTGAAGCTCAGGTTCAAAAAAAATTAGTGTATTTTAGTATTTGTTGTTCTTTGGAATGTTACAAACCACACTTGAGCATTACCAGGAGCCGCTTGTTTTTCAGAAAGTAAACTGTTCCCAGTTACTCCCCATGGTAAACTTCTTAACAGTATAAAGCAGAAGTGAATACACTGACTGAAGAGTTACTCAAACAAAAGCAAATATACTTATGGTACAAATTACATTAGTCAGACTTCTTACAAAAAGAAGGATGGGAGAGGCGTTTGGTTTTGGTTTTCTATTTTAAAAAAAAACTTGCTAATGAGAATTATTTTTAATCCTAATAGCTACTAGCTTAATCCTAAGAGCTACTAACATGAAATTCTAGTATGTTTTTCTTCACAACAGAAGGAAGTGCAGCCAGTTTAGGTGGGCAATACACTGTAACACAGACCACCTATTTTAGTAAGTTTTATAGCTACTTTGTTTTTTCTGAAGACATCTAGAAAACACTGTTCTTTCATCTACAAAGAAATATGGAGCAGTCCTACAAAGAAAGGAAAATATTAGAACAATTCATTAGTGAGATGAGTGCCTATCTACACACATAAGTCAGTACATCAAAGCAATGAACTAAATGCACAGCATATCAAAACCTCCCTACAAATTCTCACTGATATTGTTTTCCCCTTTCTTTAATAAAATCTTGTCTTGTCTTTCAGAAAATACATCATTAATTTTGTTTCTTCTTCCACTTTTTCCTAAGAAATATGCTAAAGGTGAAGCCACACCCAAATATACAACATCCATGCATAAAATACCCCTTGACAGAAGCCTCACACTCTGCTGAACCAGATGAAACCAAGACCTTAATGAGACATGCAGCAGTGGTTTTTCTAAGGACAGCCTGGTTCTGCCTTCACTCCTGCTGCACATCAAGGATCTGATCAGCTGAGCACTCACATTTATGCAAACTCAGTTTGCTTTGCACTACAGTAGACTGAGAGCATTCAATCAGTTATCACATACAGACCAGAAACAGTATCTGTGAATAAATAACTAGTGACTCCAAACAAGAACATAGAAAGATGCTGAAGCATATCAACCCTCATTACTTGATTTTAACTTGAATACTTGCAGAATAAAAGTTAATGAAGGGGAAAACAAAACAACCTACAAAGTTTAGAAAAAGGATAAAAAAAGTGTAAAAAGAATCATTATTTGAATGATACACAGTTGAAAAGTCTTTGTAATGACCAGCCTGGTGCTGAAACCTGTAACTGTCTTCCCCTGTGATGTTACAGGACAGAAGTTCCTGGCTCTTGCTATTGTAGTGCACCTTAAGGAAGGGCATAGGCAATACTGAAAAGCAGGGGAATGTGTTAGAAATGCAGATTTTTACAGGCAGCAGTGATGGAAAAATACCTAGTTTAAATGTAATTACAGTAATAAAGCTACTTTAAGTACCACAAAATTTTTATATAGCATACTAGATACATTTGTACAAGAGGTTTTATTAGCACAGTTATCCTGACAAACAGTAACATCTTTTGATGCTACAGAAAAGCTTCTCTGTGCTGGCATGAGGAAGATCAGATGGTGGAAAAGTAACTTCATGCTTTTAACCTGTAAACTCTTTCCTTTCCTGACTATTAATAAATGTCCCAGCAGGGCAGATCCACAGCCCTTCCAAGAACTCACTTAGGGAACCTTTTGCTCTGTTCCCATGGAACAGAACATGTGCAAATTCACCCTCTAGAGCACTGGCCTCTCTGGCAGCTCTTTGATTAAGCCTCTCTACACAGGTTTGACACAGAAAAATTACCTCCAGATTTTCAGTTCATAAAGGTTTTATGTATACATACATACACACACACATATATATATATAGCCATACATATGTCTGTAAAAAGCAACACACTTACTAGAAGAGTCTGTATTCCATTAGAGGAGCAACTGTGATACTTTAGGAACCCTAACACTTGATTTCACCATTGGGAAAAGGAAGCCACAGGGCAGCAAGGTGGTGTTAGAAAGAAGCAGAGCTAAGGAAAAGCCATCCTGACATGTGACTGGTGCCATGCAACAAAGAGAAGCACCAAAAAATTCCTTGTCCTTGGTGACAGAGGCTTAGTGTGATTGGAGCAAAAGAGGTCAGACAATACATGTTTTGGCAATGTTGTTTTCATGGCAATTCTGATGATTCTTCCACATTTCCCAGTGGATTCATTTCTTGGTTTAATGGTTCTCCCCAAGAAAGCAATTTCTGAGTCAAATATTTTGACTGTAGCAAACTTGTCTCTTCACATTTGACTACACACACCTGATACCACTGATCTCAGGGTTTGAAAGTCAGGAGTCCAGGGCTGGCTCCATTTTCTTGGCCATTGGTCTTCTCTCTCAAAAGGGTTTCTGAGCATCTTCACATTTTTCTGCCATCTCCTCTATTCCTGATAGGACAGGGCATAGCTCCTCTTGAATGCATTGTGACAATAAATCATATTCTTCCACTTTCAAAAGTCAGCAAAAATAACACACCCACCTGAACAAAGGTTTTTCAGCCATCTTATTTTCACACTGCAATGGTTATCTGGTATGCCTTTTAGAGATCCTGCTCCCATGCAGAAATCAGAGCCACCTGGAAATTCTAGGCATCTTAAAATAACCCACAACTCTATCCTTCATTTCTTTAGCAGGAATTAAGAAAATCATATTTTTGTTGTACATTTGTTCAGTGCCTACCCCAATAAAAATAGTGATCCTGAGACATGACCCTTATATGACAATATAAATCAATAACAATAGCAGAACTTTTATAAACAGCATCACCAGTTCAGCCTTGCTGAGCATCTGGCTTAGCCCAAAGCTGCATCCTTCAAGGTTAACTTATTTTGATGTATATTTGAGAAGTCTGTACTAAAAAAGAAAAAACATTTTAAAAAGGCATACTTATGACTCACATCATCAAGACTTGGTAATTTTGGTTCTTGTTGGAAAAGTGCTTAGCAAATATTGTCAGCAAAATGCTTCCATTTTCTTTGTGTAATCATATTTTAAACCTGAAAATAGAAATGCTAACAATTGTGCCATCACCAAATATAGCTGTTCCTTGCTTTGGGTAGGATCAGGAAGATATTTTCAACTAAAAAAAAAATGGTTGGGGCTGCATAAAAACAAACAAAAACACCCCCAAAACAAGCAAACAAAACCAAGCCAAAACAAACAAAACAAACCCAACACCACCAATTCAAAAGATTCAAAGCATTTTAAAATCTCCCTGACTGACTTGGTTGAGTCGACAGCACAATACATGATTCTGATTAAAAAAGAGAGTCAATTATTGTGTTGTTTCTCAGCCAGTTTCTTAAAAGCACAGTTTCCACCATCTATAAAGCACCATCCAGCATCTGGTCCTCAGAGACCAGTGCTCTTCCCTAAAACTGAGATTCTGAGCAAACTGAAATAGCCCACAAACACTTGTAAAGTGAAAGGAAACCAAAAGGGACTAATTAAGAATAAACAATTACTTATCAATCTAGCTAATTAATTTCACAGAAAAAAAAAACTTTATTAGTAAATATGCAGCAGAATCAAAGCAGCTTGGCTTCAGAAAAAAAAACAAACAAAAAACAACAACTGAGGCTGCCTACATATTATCCAAGGGAAGCTGTAAACTCAGCAGAGACCCAGTGTTGCAGTACAGAGTGTTGCAAACTGTGGCTGATAACAATGACTCCCTAGAAAAATAGAAGATATTTGAAGAGTCCCACAGAGATATGCTATGCTCAGTTTTGTTTAGGTTAATATACTCAGCATAGATGAGAGAACAGGAACTGTATTTATCACAGTTTCCCAGGACATTAAGCTGGAGGATGCTCCAATATTTGAAGAGGACATCAGTCCTGATCAGTGAGAGAATGCCCAAACCCAACATGATTAAGCAGACTAGTGTGTTAATGTAAAATCAGCTGTTCAAATAAAGATGAATAACTTTCTCAAGAACTTAGAAGAAAACCAGTAGATTAAGTAGTCAAACTAAACTGGTGGCAGGTGTTCAACTGATTCTCACAGATGCTATCAGGCTTGCCATATAGAGAAAAAAAGTAAGAGATGACTTCTGCATGTCCCACTGATGAGAAGAGCCAATCAAAAAAACCACTTCATTTCTTTACATTTATTTTCCTCCTGTTGAATACCACCTTTTAAGAGAAGAGAGGAAGAAAATTCCCCAAACACTGGTGGAAAATGACACGTTAATAGCTTCAGAAACGTGAAAGGGTTAACAGAACTGGGTTAGTGACTATAAAGTGAATGATGATCAACTCTGCCTCAGTTTTGTGGTGAATGTCAAAAAGAAGCAAAGGAGGTGTAAGCAGATACTGTGAACAACTCAGTAATTCCATGGCTAAACTGCAACCACGCCGTGTGTGCCACAACAGGACTTGCCAGCTTGGATTTGCTGGGCCTTTTCAGTCCACAAACCCATCTGTGTTGGTTCTAGAGCCTGTCTGTGTCTTCAGATACTTTTAAATCAAGTAGAAAGTTGAAGTACATTCTCCTCATCCAATCTCTGTACACATACCCAGAGTCACTAACAATTATTGGTCCTACTCTCTCTACCATCTAGAGATCCCTCTACTAGTAGTCTCAGGCCACCAGAGCTGAGACATATTGACAAGGTGAAAGACTGTCCCAACTCATCATTGCCTCTGAGAAAAAAACTTGGCCTTCCCATTTAGAAACAAAAAATAAACATCACTTACATATGTTGTTGCATGAATTACAAGCAAGTGCATCAGAAAAGTGTCAGTAATTCAAATTTTAACTACAGCATTATGAAGTGCAGAGTTTTTAAGTGTGCTGCCATTCACTCCTTCAGTCTGAAAGACACTTCTTGGGGTTTTTTGGTTTAAGTTTAAAACTCCCTCTGATAAACATTTCTCCTGCTTTGGCTGTAAGAGGTGGATTGACTGCTCTCTGCATTTCTCAACTGCATGAGCAATAGCTGTGATCTTACAACCACTATCTCTGCCTGCATGGACACCAAAGGAGCCTTTCACCAATCACAGAAATAAACACATGAATATTACCTCTTCTGTAGCCTTGAAGTAGCAGCAGCTGTTCTTCATGCTTTTATCACCCCACATTTAAAGCAACAGAAGAGTACCAAAAGAGCAGTGACAGCTATCATCAGCTGGGGAAGATCTTAGCTTCTCAGTTCATTGCATGTGAATTGTTAGCAGTACCAGCTACCAACACTTGTCTTTAATAGTGGATGCTTATACAAGAAACATGTGGCACACGTGGAGAGCCACATGGCAAACTTACTTGGAGCAAATAGAGATACAAAGGAAAGGGCAATTCCTTTTTTATTTGGATTGAACAAAACAACTCTCTTCATTTGTGTTTGAATGGAGGAAATAGTGTTGCCAACAGAAAAAAAATGGTCAGACATCCTCACATTTCACCACCTCACCTACATCCAGCAGCCCAGAGAAAGCTTCATTACAATTGGTAGGGAGAAGACAAGTCTCCCAGGCCTCAGTTTTCAGTTGGTAGTATTAGAATTTCCCTGGTTCAACAGGAACAAAATGATAAATCAATTAACATCTTTCCCTCAAACACCATATTGTTACATAGAGAAATCTTTTTAAGAAAGAAATGCCTCATATATAGTTCCTCAATCCATGTTAAAGACATTTTCCAAATTCTGGTCTATTGTTCTAAAGAAAATATACAAAAAAAAAAAAAAAAGCTGGGGGCTTGGCCTTTGACTTTTATCAGTCTAAAGAATTCCAAAGATAAATATTACCATCTAACCCTGACTCCAGAACTATAACCTGTCTTTGATCATTCAAATGCTGCAGTACTTTTCCCAAAATAATTCTCTAATTCATTAGAAAGAACCCATGAAGCTCCATCTCCCTGATAAATTAATCACTTACCTTCTCAGTCATCTGAACTATAGCAGGACCCAATAGATATGAAGTTGTAACTTGATGGCCAGCCCTGGGCATATAACCAAAGCAGTATGTAAAGAGTCCTACCTGGGCAGGCAGAGTGGAAGACCCTGCCAGTGCAAACTCACAGGCAGAGCTTGTTTTAATACATTTATTTCCAAAAAAGACTCATTCTTGAAGGAATAAAACTGGCATTTCATAGAGAAACAGAGAATACAGAATTTGCCAACTAGCTACAAAGCCTTTCTCTTCCAAGTCATCAGATATGCATCTAGCCCTGTTTAACATGTATTAAAAGTTGGTGCAGTTTAGGAGATTTTCAGTATTCACTACATAGGTCAACTTGCTCTCAATTTCACTTCAGTAGGCACAAACAGACCTAGAAGCACCTAGTCCAGGATCAACAGGATCTCTGTAACTGCCATAATACCATTCAGAGACAATCAGCATTTATACTTCTACAGCTTTTTCCACAACTGATCTGCCCACTATCAAAAGCAACATTGGAATTACTGGGACTTTAGGAGAGCTTTAGAAAGTTAAACAGAGAACAACAGTAGACAACAGTATTTTTGGTCATCAAACTAAAGTCTAGTCTACTCTGGCCATCTCCATCTTCAAAACTTTTACACTCCCTCCTAGTAGGTAATACAAAGAAAATTGGTTTCTATCAAAATTTGTAAGGTGAAGTCATGTGCAATTCTATGGTTCTGTTACAAACTCTTCACAACATATTAAAGTCTTAGTCTATAATTACCCCCATATATAAGCACACCACAACTAATAGATGTTTTCCTCTCAAAACTGCAAACACACACATAAACATGGATAAATTAACAGAACAAAACAAAAATAAATACTGCACAGTAATTCTTTATACTGAAGTTATTCTTTATATTACAGAGAAATCCTCATCACTGAGATTGCAAATAACATGACAATTTCAGGCAGCCTTTACACCTTATCACATTATTAAATACAACCATAGAAAAGAGATCTGGCTGGAATGCAGCTACCAATTCTAGAGTTATATATTCAATTTGAAGATACTAAGAGAGGAAGAAAACAGTAACTTCCTTAGGTAGCTTTTTGGAGGGGTGGAGGGATGTGAAGGAAACACCTTCTCACAGATCAACCTCTTCCTGCATGCTAAGATTTTTATTCCCATGTTTCCTCCTAGATAGCTAAACAAACAGATTAACTGGAAGTCAGCAAAATATTATGATTGTATACAAGTCCATGTATACACATGCATAGAAACAGACAGAAGCTATTTCAATTAAAACTTCACTTTTTTCCTAAAAAGAGACAGGAACAGCAGGATATTTTTTTCATCTTTTCAAATACTTTATCAAGTCTCCAGGTTTGCTGAAACTCCTTACTTTAAAATGTATTCATGCAATCTTCAGCACCAGAAGTCATATAAACTCCATTTGGATCAATAACACAGAATGTTTTATCATCATGAGAAGCAGTTCTGCAAAATAGTAATGACTTTTGTGCAAGCCCTCAAAAAATGAGAAATAACAGACAGTTTGTTGGGGTTTTTGCTTTGGGTTGTTTTGGGTTTTTTTTTTGGAGGGGGGTGTAACTTCAGATACTGGCTCTTTTTGAGGAAAATATGCAGAAGTACTCTGATGTCTACATTTCATAATGCAGACTTGCAGTAGCTTTGTGGTCGAGCAGAAAAAGTTGTCATTGGTACAGAGTCACATATTAAACCATATTGAAACATACCTTCCATGAGAACTATATCTTTTCTCCTCTTAACTTGGCTAGTGAAAGGGACTTTCCAAAAAATGAAAATTAAATATTTATTAAGTTTTAGATACTGCTTAATATTAAGTTTAAATATTAACATTTAAAGGTTTTTCCAGAGTAATTAAACTACCTTAGCTATATTGGAAAAAAGTTGTTTACTACTGTAGGCTATAGCAGTTAAGCAAAGTAGACCATAAAATAGAAACACATTTTTCTCATATAGCTGTGGAGCAACTTGATCCAAGGTCTGAAGCAGGTAGACTGGACCAAATGACCTCCAGAAGTCTCTTCCAAGCTCAAGTTTTCTATTATTCCTTTCTATGGTATTATTATTATTAAACTGGTGCAGAAATAGTGCCAAGCTGTTGAGAATGAGTGTGTGTGTGCCCGTGGAAATGAAAACCCATTTAATGTGAGCACACAAAGAAGCCCAGGCTGATCCTTCAGGATTTTGGTTCCCTATTAATAACTCAGAATCTAAAAACTACACAACAACTACAAAGTACAGGCTTGATTTAGACAGAAGCTACCTGATCTAGAGAATTAACAAGAACCTTTTCCAATACAAAAGTAGCAACTTATTTAATGGGAAAAAAACCCAGTTTGCCACAAAACTCATTATTTGTTTTCTCTCCCACTTAAAATGGCCACATTTATTTATACTTTGTGGAATTCAAATTTATTCCTGTAAAGCTTTTTTGGGGGGTATTTCTTTGATCAGTGTGTCCATAGCAGATGTCTATGCTACTTGCTGTGCTGTTATTTCTGCTTTTTGTCACCAAAAGCACAAGTAACAGTAGGTTTGGACTGGATACACTGAAGGCTTTACACACAAACATAGAGTCCAATATAGACTGATTCATAATGAAGTATTACTATAGTTTCAAAATGGATAGTCATGCTTTTATTTCAGGACCAAAACATACTCCTTCAAGATACTTTATCCAAATGACTCTGAATCATAGTTCAAGGAAAACAACAGGCCATCTGCTAGCAATCTAAAACTGGTACAAAATTCAATGAGCACTTAACACGTTGTCCTTTCCAGGGTCACAATTCAGTCCACTGAGGGTCTAGAGTATTGCAAGTTCTTTATCAGGGGTAAGACTGTGTCATGGCTGTTGCCTTTTTAAGTAAGAAAAGGGCCCACTCATAAGCAAGCCAGTGCTGCTTCAGAAATACTAATTCAGTCTGGAAACGGAGGATGATTCAAAACCACAACTACTCAATTTTCTAAAAGGTTGTACAAATCATGTTGGGGGAAAGGGGAGAAAAACAATCTGAGCTAAAAATAAGGAACAAAGAAACATTATCGTTCAGAGAAGGGTACATGAGGTCACAGTGCTGCTTTTTAACACCAGAAAGTGCTTAGAGCTTTCTGTTCAAAAACTGAAGCAGAGTCACCAAGTCAGGAGAGCAATGATTTTGTTGCTCAGCATTTGCTGTAAAAAAGACAAAACACAACCTTTAAGCACAAACTACATGTTCTGGATAATGATTTGTTGTAGGGGTTTTTAAGCTAAAAAGGCTCATCACTGCTAACTTAACACACTGACAATATTACTTCACAGGTTAAACACACACTGCACTATGCTAATTATCCTTTCCCTGTTAGCCACTGGTCTTAGGGACATTTCTTCCATCTAGTTATATAACTACTCAAGTATTATTTATCAGTTTTACTTTAGCCAAGCTGAAACAACCTTCAGCTATTTCACAGCCCCAGGAGGTATGGAGGAGAGGGAAGGTTCCTTCCTAACCACTAACAATACCTTAGTGCATCATTAGAGAAGGTGATAGAGAAACAAAAAGATCAAATACAGGGATCAAAATCTGAGATTTAAAGTAGACAGTAATAAAGAGACTGGGAGCTTTAACATGTGGTATACACTATGTGTTACATATATCACATACATGTATGTAACAAAGTCAAATGGAGAAAGTAGAGTCATCTTATGGAAATGAAGAGTATGACAAAGTCATTTGTACATTCATTTATATTTTAAAAAATTGATGCTGATACTTATTTACAAAGTGCTAAAAACTATGCAAGAAAAGTTATTTCATCTGTCATTATTTAGCTCATTTATTGTAAGTCCAAGAGCCAGTGTGGGATTTGAGAATAAACTAATCACTTTACAGACCAATTTAGGGAGAACATCACAGTCTAAATTACTATGTTGAACTCACAATGATAGAGAAAAATACAAACACATATTTTTTAAACCACTAAGGGCTATCTTGTAATTCCAAAGAGACAGTCATGTACCAGGGGAAGCAAACTTCAGCATCAGTCCAGCAAAACCTGGGAAGAAAAATAACCTGTGTTATACAGCCTTTGTGCCTTGGGGAGGGGGGAGAGGGAAAAAAAAAATTCAAAATAGTATAATAAATAAATAAAAGCCCACAAAACAAACAAACTTCAGCATTTCTCTCCAAAGCCACAGAGCAGATAGTGGAATGAGCCAGAAATAGCACCTAGATGAGAAAGACTCTGAGTCAGCTACCCAGGACAGAGTGAAATCTGCAATTTCCTTCTTCTAACTCTAGTCACTTACAGACATTCTAACCATAATTTTTCAATAAATTATCTGATGCAACTGGAAATAATTCCATAGGGTGGAAGGACTTCCCAAGAATGACCAAGCCAGTAGTAATTATTGTATCCCTACCATTCTGTGTGATTAATAACATTCTGTAACATTGCACAGTGACATGTACAATCTGTACTGTCAAATTCAACGTGACTAAAACAAATAAACTGAGATTACAAGTTATGCAAGCAGCTGCAGTTTAAAGACTTCAGTGGTTAAGAACAGACATGGGCCAGTTATGGTCATAGCTGTAGTTAAACTGGATTTTCAGGTTCAGGCTGCTAGAACTAATGTATTGCAATTTATTGCACTGGGGGGGGAAAAATAGAATACCCTGAAATTGATGAAGAGTTTGTAGTTTAATCAGCATTTTGTTACACTTTCTGTAAGTCTTAAGTAGGACAGATCATTTTTTATTTTTAAAATCTTTTACTTAGGTATTAGATGATACCTTAAAGCACCTTGTCAAAACAAGAAACTAAGAAATTTCAGGAATCTTAATCTCAGAATCCTGGAACCACGTATCTTAAATTCAAAACAAAATATCAAATACAGGATGAGTAGAGAAATCAAATGTAACTCCAAACAAATTGAGTAGAAATATTAACACTAAAGTAACTCTTCTCACACACAATTGAGTTCACAAAAATTTCACAAATTAACTGCAAAACCTACATTAACTGTGAACTGGCAGGAGAAAAATACAGAGTAGAGCAAAAATGTAAGATACACGTAACCCAGACTAATGCTAAACTTCAGTTAATTTTGTTTAGAGTAAAAACAGTTACCCAGATTAATCTCTTTAGTCTTTCCTCATACAAACATCGTTCACATTTCATTTGCAAGCTGAGGATGACCATAACTTAGTTATGACCATAACTTAGTTCAAGTAATGTTCCTTCATAAACCAGTAAAGAGACTCAGCAATTTATTTGCTCTATGTAAAAAATTGCCCAAATGTTACTCTGCATGTTAATTAAGATCCCCCATTACCTTTTGCCTCCTTCATAAGTAGGGGCAGGATACTCAAAGAAAACAAAAACAAAAATAACCCAATCAAACACAAAAAAAACAAACACAGAAAACAAGAGGGAGCAGCATGAGATAAACCAAGTATGTTTCAGACATGATATTGGACACTAGTAAAGTCAAAGTCTTTCAAGTGAACTCTGCTGCTAAAAGCTAAACTAAAACTGCAGTATTACAAAAGAGAGGTCTAAAATAACTACACTTTAAAATGCAGTAGAAAAATGTGGTAGGCTGAAATGATTTTTCATATAGCTTTTTAAAAACTCCATTTTCAGCTCTTGCATCTTTTATTACCAGTTGTGTGAAGCCTATCAGGCCTCCTCAGCAAAATCCTGTTGCACTAAGCACTGTGCACAGGAGAGACCCTGCCTTTAAAAGCTTGAAAATATCACATCAGCAGCAGAAAAAGCTGCTGATTTCTCTCCATAATGAATGACCTTCCTGTACTCCTTCCTACTTAGAAAACTAGGAGCAGAACTACATTTTCCTTTTATATCTCATAGCACTCTTGTCTGATGGATTTAATGAGGCAGAGGAAAAAGCAACAGAGTCTGATAAACAAGCATCACATCTGCTGCCACTCACAGCCCTTTGGTTGTCTCTCTACCAAAGGGGAGGTAAAAGGTCTTCTCTGGATGTCTGCAGAGAAGGATTTCAGCTCAGAAGGCTAAACTGGTTATTTTTGAACAATGCAATCTCAGCAGAATTCTGGGTTCAAATATGGTAAACAAGTATGGGCCAGAATAGAGAAATTCTTTACAATCCCAAATTACAGCTTGGTTAACCAAAGCTCTGTCAGCCGGGTCCTCACTGCTGTTTTCTTCCACTGCCATGCCAAGCCAACTAGCCAAAGTCAGATGATTTTTCTGATCAGCTTCAAAGCAAAGAGGGATAAGCACACAACCAGCTGAAGCCATAGGGTGGATAGCAGTCATAAAAGGGTTATGAGGGTACTACCATCTATCATGACAGAGCAAGATAGTTATTAATATTCAACTAAGGCACAGGCTCATTGGGGGTCACTACATTCTGGACTTTTTTTTTTTTAAGCAATTATCTAGACTGTCTACTCAGCAAAGCTTCCTATTCACTATAATCATGTACTTGTTTCAAGTAGAATCAGGATCTGCATGGGCTCTGCATTCCAAAAAACCCAAGAACATCTGAAGGCCAACCCTCTAAAAACTCTCCTCTTTGAGAAGAGCTGAACCTGGCACGAGGGGAATGGCAGCTCTTGTATTTACACCTATAGCTGCTCACTAGAGTAGGTTAAGCTTATATATTTGACTATAACAGAAAAACACAACTGTAAATTGGATTTACCAGCACCAAAACGTGCTCTAGTTGCAGACATACCTGGTCAGTGAAGAGGAGCTGAACAAGATGACCTTTAAAAGGTCCCTTCCAATCCAAACCATTCTATAATTCTAAAACCCATTGTCACAAAGATCTGAAAAGCCCAATTTGTTTTTTGAAGCCTAGGATTAAATTAGATGTTTGTCAAAAAACAAGTAGCAGGCTGACTGTAATAGCTAAAAAGAACTACAAAGGCTTTGGACAAGAGCTAGAAATCAGACAAAGATTGTATTTTGAAAGTTATCTCAGTAAATCACATAATAAAACACTTCAGGTAAAATATTCAACAGTAAATTACATCTTATAAGCAACTGCATATCTTTTCTTTAATAAGCATGTAATCTGAATGACTCAAAGCACTTTGATTACAATTATTCTGATACTCAAACCTGGATTAACAGACAAACACAAGCCAATCTGGCAAAGCATTGCAGTATGATTCACAACATTTATTTCATGTTACATACAGGGTGCCTCAAGTACCAATAAGAAAATACTATGATATTAACAATTCTTACATGTGCTTATAAACAGAATTTACATTACTGTATTGGAAAACAAATCTGACATCTGACACTAGAAATTTTCCAGGGCATTTTGTTCTAAACAGACTATAATCCAAGTCATCAGGTCTTATCCAAAGATATTAGCAGGAGAAAAGATTAGTTCAGAGAACATACTTTTGATAATTTGTTTCACTTCCAAAAATTTAGCATGTTATTCCTTTAAAATGGCATTTCGAATTTCTCATCCATTCTTACATAAGTAGAAGAATTTCTAAAAAATAACTGGATTGACAAGTTTGTAACAGAAAAGAAAAAACACACAAATTTTAAGACCAACCTAGACACTCCATGAGTGACCAGAGGTCTAGAACCACGCTCTACTGGACAGTTTGAGCTATTATTGAATAATTTAAATAGGCAAATAATATTGAAAAATATTACAATGGGAATGATCATGAAAGTTTGCTCCATTACACAGTGGAGCATAAGGAATTATTACTGCAAGAGTACTTAGCTGAGAGCCTTCACGTTCAGCAATGCAGATGTTATTCTCCATAAAATTCTATTTTATATACCCAGAAGTGTTTTGATGCAAAAGTATAAAAAGGAAATAAAAAACAGAAGACACAGATCATTTTATTAAGTTCAGCAGGGAAGTCTTCAATCTGTTTTAGTTTCTTACACTCCACACACACACACACACACACACAGAGAGGTTAATTTTAGTAAGATGAAATAACACAGGGAATACAGAGATGAAGCCCAGGTTGTTCTCACCAATACACACCATGCCCCAGCAGAACTGGCAGCCAGGAGTTACCAGCTTTACTTCTAAAGACATTTTATCTTTGTTTTCACAGTTTATTAATCTGTTTTAACAAATGGTAACAGGAAAAAATAAAATAAAATGAAAAAGAGTAGGTAGGTCTTTGTTTATCTATTGCTTCTAAATAACTACCTGTAATTGTGAAGCTTATAAGATGAAAATTATCACAAATAAGAATAGAAATGTGATTTTCTTTAGAGAACTGCAACTTGTTCACTAACAGCAACAGATCCACAAAATCAGTCAAATAATCTTCCATTACAAAGCAGATGATCTCAACCAAATTATGAATTTTAACAGCTCTTGTGAAATCCTCATGGTTGAGATTCTACTGGGCAGAAGCAGAATTTCAATGCCACTGACCCAGGGTTAGCAGTTAGTTTGGAAGCAGGCTGGAGATCAGCCAAACACAGCTGCCTACAACAAACCTCAGCGAAACGCATGGGACCTGCTGAAAAGTGGAAATTATTAACACCTACTGCTGCAGGTTCTGTGGTGGCATCATAAAATAGCCACCTACAACTGAAGGATGGGGGAGTCAAAGCAAAAGCTACAGAGAATTATGCTCTGTTAAAAGGATTAGAAGATAAATAGAAAATCTTTTCAAGGTTTGCCCACATAAAAGGTAGCATGTGGCAAACTGACATCTCTTTGGGTGACCTGTGGCAGTCTGACACTTCTTTAACTCTGCATTCCTCTAACATAATCAGCATATTATGTACCATCACCAGTTATCCTTAATAATGAATAGCTTAATAAATAATAAGTCAATCAATAGTTGAACTGAAGTTATTCTTAATACTATTTACATAGGCATTAGACAGGATACAGAACAGATTTTTCTGATAAACATGAAAATTTTTTCAAATCCAAGTACATATTTTCATTATCTCAGTGGAAAAATTGAATATTTTTTTTTAAATATATACTTATACTATTAACAGCTTCTAAGTATTTCAAGAGTGCTTTTCTGAGGTATTTTATGATTTCTTTTCAAGACTTCTATACACTTCCTGCCTTCTCAAAGAAATCAGAAAAATATTTGTGAGCTCATCATCAAAACAGAATTCTGAAAAAGGATTCAGCTCAGCCCTTAATGCTTTTGTGCAAAAATAGGTGTAGAATATGTAACAGACACAGTGTAGGAATAACCCCCTCACCATCAATGGGATCACACCCAAGCTTCACTTTACACAACTTGGAGCAGTCCAGGGAACTGAATCTTGATTCAACATTGAAACTGCAAATTAACCCATCAAAGATACCACCTTTAAATTGGGACACTTTTATCCACAGACTTCCAAAGCTCACTGGTAGGTTATAACAGGTTGGGATAGTCTCCTTCCTTCTGCTCTTTTGAAGTCCCTAAAATCCAGTATTTTAACATCAGCACAAATACCAAATGCCATTTTGGATGAGCACCCAGTGTCCCCATAGGACTTATTTCTCATGAGTTCATCTTCCTGATGCATAGATTATTTTTTCTTGAGAAGAATAACTTCAACTTGTCCTGCCTTTCCTATTACTTCACATGGATGAGAATCCATCAGAAACAGGTGATCCTGCTCAACTTCACAATTACAAACTAAGCAGATAATCTCTATTTTATTTAAGAAAGTTACTACCTTTTTTGGCACTGTAATGCTCCAGCCTTTACTATTTCCCAGGATCCTAAGATGTCAGCATGGACTTGTTATAAATTGCTTAAATAGGAGAATCTGTAGCTTCCTAAATTATGTAGTTTATAAAAAAAGTCAGCTTCTGTCAGAGCCTGGAAAATTCTCTTAAAGTGGTAACTTCATTTTGCAAACCTGGCCAAAAGCAACAGTTGTTTGTTTTTTCTCCTCATGGTTCATCCCTGGCACTTTATCATTTCAAAATTCTCCTTTTTTTTTTCCCCAGAAAACAATAAAAATGAAACTTTCAACGTGCTTATTACATTCAAGGAATTTCTTCAGCTCCTACTAGTTTCATTAAACTGTGAAAACTGTTAGCCTAGAGCACAGAAGATCTGTTTGCATAGCTTTCAAAGCATAACTGCACCAGTTCTGAAGCAAAAGGAAAATATCTATTTCTTCCATTTAGATGGCCAACAATAACCTCTAGATTCTGACAGAATCATGTGTATACTGGCAGGGAAGGTAGTTTCAAAATACTTTATCAGGAAGCCCACAATTAAATACCATGCAGGCTCCCCAGATACAGATCCACATTGATGCACAGGCTTCTTTGACTCCAAATTCAGGGCTGCTCTTTTGTTTTTTAAACACAGTTACAGTTATTTTCTCCACCAAGATCAACAGTTCTCTTTTCCAGTGTAGGTGACTATAATAGATGTGAACAATAACTGAGCAAAATTCTCTTGGAAGGAGAGGACTAGTATTTATTTTTCTATCTGAAAAGAACTCACTGCAGTGAACCACTGGGTTACTAGCAAAGTCCTCACTCACTGCAGAAGATCCAGCACACAGGGGATGGTTCATGATCTCATTTACACTACACTGCAACACACCCCAGTGAAATGGATCCCGTGCTCCACTTCATTTAGTGGCCTCTTAAGGATGTCTAACTGAAAACAAATTGTATCTTCTACTTTTGGAAATGGAATTATTTGTAGAATTTAATGGAGGCAAGTAATTCCTTTCAACTCTGCTGCCCATATAGCAACTCAAATCAGAAACTGTCACATGACAGCTATGACAGGACAATCACAGAATGATCAATCATGACAGTGTAATTCTCAGCACCATTTAATCTGCATAAAATCCTGTATCTCCCATACATAGCAGCAAGAAATCAGAGGGATTGGTAGACCAGGTTGAGTATGTGGAGCAGAGAAGGTGGAGAACCTGGAAAACCACATGGATATTTACCATCTTTCTTACCTGACATTGTCATGTCCACAAACTTACCAAGACAAAACAAAAAAAGACACTTTTTTTACTCTGAAATTAACTCCTTTCACCAGTACAAAAGCAGTAAAACCAGACAGTGTAATCAGTGTGATACAGCAATACTAAAATGTTAAGTATTTCCATTATGTTTAAAAGCCAAATGCAGTTTTTATTTAGGTAAATAATTATCTGTAGAGACTTGAGATACTTTTAACTTCTTTATGGTTATGGAAAGCAACTTGTAGGGAAAATAGAAGTCTTTATAAAAAAAGCTTTAACAAAAAAAGTGTATTTATATAAAGCTTTAACATTCTTCCCATCCTAATCTTCAGCTCTAACACGATTAAAAAAGGAAGGAGTGGAATGTTTCAGATAATACTATCTAAAAATTTCAACTCAAGGTAATATATTAAAAGCCACATGCAAACAAGTTTATAGATACACAACAACTAATGACCTGAAGCAAAATGATCCAAAGGATAGCATGATGGTAACAGTCAGGACACATCTGGAGTTTTAATAAATAAAATTTCCCTGTCATTAAAACTTCGTTATCCATCTCTGAGTCAGAAGGTGGATGCTGTAACTATTTTGATTTATATCTAGCTGATTAAAAATTAGTTTAAGCAAATTAGAAAATAAAAGCAGCACCACAGTAAAAAGAGGCTTTCAAATATTGAGTGTTTTCAGTGACCTTGCCAAAGTAAAGATCAGTAGCCCAAAGCTTCCAGTGAAGTCCATCCTTTGCCTCACTCTATTTTAAACAACATCCCAACAGTCTTCTGGAGCCAAGACTTCAGTGAAAAAGAGCCAATGATTCCCACTATCTTTTGAAACCATGGATTTATGTCTCAGGACTCTGGGACTAGCATTCTCCATTTCATTTTCAACTCTGACAAATGAACACAGGGGAAAAAAAAACCCTTTAAGACAACTTTGCAAGGTTTCATAAAGCAAAGCTCCCTTTTATGTGCAGCTGACCTCAGCAACTGGCAAATGTGCATCTTCCTCCCCCTGCTCCATAAGTAACATCCACAATCATATATTTAAAAAAAAAAAAAGTATGATTTAGGCATGAGGCACTAGAGCTCAGCTCTATCTGCAGCCTTAGAGGCTACATTTCTTTCAGACCCAAGTTGAAATATTCTTTCAAGTGTTTGATAAATCAGGAGCATGACTCCACCCAGAAACTTCTCCTCTACCCCCTCCTGATGAGAGTGGTTTGGATACAGAGGGAAAAGGGGAAAAATGAATGCTGTCAAACTTTTGGATGGATGTGTTGCTTTTCTACAAAATGAAGATTCTCAGCCAGCCTGTTGTAGTAGGTTACCAGTCAAGATAAAGACTTGTACAAAAGGAATCCTTCTGATTATGCAAGAATCTTTAAGTCTGAAAAAACCCACCTGTTTGAGTAACATCCAAGGTTTTGTAAATTGTAAACTTAGAAATCATAGAAACCTATTTTCAAGCTTTGAGCTTGTAAGAATCCACTGTTCTTTACAACAACAAATAACTTTTAAAACTTTCCTATGTGACAAAACCAAGCTAATTACAAGGGCTCAAAGTCTTCTTTTTATCACTAACATTATGATGTCAGCAGCCTTCCTTGCTGTATTAGCTCTGAAAGATGTTAATATAAAATATGCATTTAAATGAGTGCATAGACAACAGGAAGCTTAGCTCTCTGATGAGGGACTGAGAAGTATGGGTCTCTAAAGACTTCTAAAGTAATATTAAAAAAAAAAAAAAAAAGGCATTTATTTTACTTTTACTCAGCAAGAATTTCTCTCCTTTCAATACAGAATGTGTTTTTTATTTAGCCAAGTCACCTCTGAATGCTTTGCATGTCAGAAGTAAAACACTAACAGTTCTATCACTAATACCTGTTTATTTCTCCCTTCACTCACACACACATTCTAAGAAACCAATTAAAAGATGCATAGAAAAATGCAGATTATAACCAGGTATTTTGAGTGGTTACTTACATCATACTTTGTAATTCAGGTGTAAAGCTTGTTGATTTTCTTCCACTGCTTGAAGAGGCAACAGTTGACATTGGGCTGGCCACAGTGCTGCTCATCTGAGGAAACAAAGAAAAAACATTACAATACTTATTTTTTATTTTAAAGAGAGGACACACTATAGAGGACACTGCTTCACTAAATATTCAAAAGGGAAGAAAAGCTGTTTGAGGTGGACTTGAATGCAAAGGCTCTGCATGCAGCAAGAATCCCCAGCCAGTGCAGAAAGCACAAGAGTCAATGTTCATTGCATCCCATGTAGTGGAAACATGCCCTGGGAGCACCAGTGGGAAAGTGTTAGGATAAAAACACTGTGTAGCTTGTCACCCACAACAGCCTCATATTCCTGCAGCATCCTAAGCCCTAGGGAGCCACATCCACACCACCTCCACTGAAACCAAGAGGAGTAAAGTGAAAACTCAGAGAAAGCCAGATAAACTTTGATGAGCACCCAAGCCACAAGATGCTGGTCTAAACTACCACCTTTATGCACATGGATTAAGTCTTTAAAACAGAAATGTGTTAGGAAGAGCAGTACCTGAACATCAGCATAATACTTAAATGATTGAAGATACTATATTTGTGTAAAGTATTTTACAGCTTTTCTGTACAAATTTCTCACAAGAACTTCAAACTAAACCCAGAACAATTCTTATTCTGTGAAGTAATTAAAGCATCTACATTTACCTCTTTAATAATAGGCAAGCAATTTCACTTTTTAAAATATCTTAATTTACTAGAAGGTTGACTCCATAAATACATGATATGGAGTTCCCTTTTTTCCTTCAAGATACTTTTCTTTTAAGAAAAAACTTGTACATGCTACATAAGTGTCCTGATAAACAGAATACATTCCTACTACATTTCTTCCTCTTCCAGCTTGCTGCACACAGTAACAGTAGAGCTGGGCTGCTCATTTCATAAAATAAGTTTATGTATTTAGACATAGGTTTACTTTAATTAATGCTTTCAAGTAGATTTTCACAGACTTCTGTTCATCTTCAAGCAGACTCTAGCTTAGGACCCCATCCTGCAAACACTTATGCACATGTGTAATTTTAATCACAAAGTTTACTCCCACTAAAGCCTGATTTTAATCACAGTTACACAACAGACGTAAGTGTTGGCAGGATCCTTCCATAATCAACAGTTGCCAAAGAGTCATATAATCTAAACAGTCAAATTAGTGAGTTTTAAAGGAAATTAAAAAAAAGAAAATAGTAATATGAAGGAAGGTGACAGTATTTCTAGGAGGGCTCTGTGTATATATGGAAGGGAGTGAAGAGGAAGCTGCAGTGGTACCCACACACCAGAACAGCCCATGGATTTGGAAGTTTACACATATTTTACTGTTCACTATTTGATTTGGACTGATTGTGTTTCAGTTTAGTAGCTATATATTTATATCCAAAATGACAGTGCCAATATTCCTACATAAGTTAATACACTGTAAGTTCCATATTTTACCCAGACCCTAGAGAAAGCAGTTGGAGGAATACCTCAGTAAATACTTTGTAAACCAGCTGTAGAAAAAAACTCCTGAAACATACCAATCAGTTGTGCTTTAAAGTTTGAAAGCTAAATAAGACTTCATGGGGAGGGGGTGTAAGTTTGGTTTGTTGTATTTGTTTGGGTTTTTTTAAGCTAACTGCATCATTTTAAGCACATGGCTATTTTTTTAACATCCATGTCAGACATTCTGCTTTATCCATGAGGTTCTTTTTACTGACTTAGGAAGCATTCTCCCAAAATCAAAACAACAAAAAAGATAATTAAAAATTCAAACTAAACAAAAACACAAAAAAAAACATGGGACAATTCCACAGTTGCCTCCTCACAACATAACACTTGTGATTCATTTTGGAGTTAATAGTTTTTAAGGTTCCTGCCCTCCAAATGGGCAAGAAGAGATGAATTAAAAAACCTTGATGGGATGCACATCTGTAGAAGTCTCAGTAGGTTTGAGCTGAAAGCTTATCAGCTGCTGCTTCACTAAAAAAAATAGTCTTCCTATTGCAACCAAATGATTTAACTTTCAAATCAAGCAGGTGTACAGCATTTTCTTGACATAAAAAAACACAACAGCTTGTCAGGCTTCCTCAGACCCTTTACAATAATTACTTCCACAGCCCACATTTTGTTTGATGGTTTAGATAATTAACTTCTTTACACATCAAAGTCTCATCATCCGTATGTTCTATTTCCTTTCTTCCGGACAGTAAAAAAAAATCATTCAAAAGCAGAAGCACTCTCAAATCAATTTTCTTCAATAAGTACATCTAACATGGAACTGAAAAGCCTACTGTAATCTTCAATGGGTCAATATACTGTATTTGTTTTAGCTCCAAAGTGAAATGCAGCTGTTTGCCATACTCTACAAAATGGATTCAGATGTTGAGATTAGGTCACAGATTATTCCAACATGCTGTATTTTAATCACAAACTCCAGCAAGGAGAAGATAACTTCTCATTAACACTATTTGGATTAGCAATTATGAGTTCCTATCCAAATACATTCAACTTTTACAAACTCTTTAGTCATAAGTAAAATATTGCAACCAAATGCATTTAAAAAACCCCAAACATTACAGTTTATATATAATCATAAATATTTTAAAGCATCTACTGTAACAATGTCTTTTATATTCAAGAGTCACAACAGAGAACAGTGCTTGTTTCATATGAATCAACAGAACAAGAGTTCTCAGTTGAGGGAAACAAATTCTAAGTAATTTTTCATCAAATTTATGCCCATCCTTCTCACCAAGATAAGATACCTGGGCAGAACTGGGTATCACAGTCACCCTTCACACCCACTCTGAGGTTACCAAGCAGTACCAGCTCACACTGATGTTTGTATAGTCAGCAAGTAACCTGGAAAACCCACCTACTTATTCAAGATAGAATATTTATTCAAGATAGAAAACCCACCTATTTATTCAAGTGGAGAAACATACAAGAAATCAAATTCACTGCTTCTAAAAGATGTCACTTCAGTCAATACATTGGTTCAAGAGCTGATCTCAGCTCAGTGAGGAAGACTGAACAGGGACATTACTGCAGCTTTAACTTGACAAAAAAAAAGGCTAAAGAAGGTAGAGAATTATCAAATGAACCATGTCCCTGCACACATTTTTACATTGCACAACAAATGACCATAGAATTTACTGTTATTACTTCACTCAAACATACAACTAATACAGTCCCTGCATCACTCTTTTCTTGCCTTTCATAAATACATTTTGCATATAACCTGAAAGCATGCAAAAATGTGAAGACTGAAATATTTTCATTTCTATAAACTCAAACAAAACAGGAAGGAAACAAAAGCCAAGATGACTGTGAATTAACACAAAAGTAAAATTAATGCTTTTGTTTTCACATGCTCTACTTCAGAGTAATTTAACTAATCTGTAACCACTGAGTGTTTTACTGTGTGCATGGCCTCACCAGCAGACAAGAGAGAATAATTTAACAGTCTTCTAGGACTGGAGATATAAGAACTTAATTAACTACAGGAAATACAATTTTTTTTTTGTTAGTGCATGTCTTTTAAAAAACAAACCCTGTGGAGCACATGCAAGGCTGGCTTTCTAAGTCTATGTTCAAAACTATAGGAAAATGAGTAGAACCAGAAAGTTTAAAACCCCACTAACCAAATACTGGGGCATATAAATTGTTTAGCTGGTCACCCAATCTCAGAACCATGGAAGAATACTTTAACTTTCAGTTAAGTCCCTAAGTTCTGCTGAGCTGTTCAAGCAGAAACTGGAAACACTCTACGGGGTCTCAGCTCAGCACAATGCACAGATAAAGTTTAGAACAAATGTACAGTTCAAAGTGAACAATGAAGCTCCATCATCCTCTAACCTGATCAGGTCTAAAAAAAAAAAAAAATAATATTTTTTTGTGTAACAATTAAGAAACAGCTTTGCTTACAGGCAATAAGATGAGTAACTTCCACATTCCCTAAACACGGCCTCTTAAAAGCCAAGCAGATAAAGCAAAGGCACAAACTTTCAAGGAACAGCCAGATGAGAAACCATCTGTGGGCAGGCAGTGACACATCTGCATCAGGTCTGCACACAATAATACTGTTCAAAGCTAGGGATGCAATCTCAGCTTTCTTTCATTTTTTTAATTAATTAACAAAGTATCACAAAGTGGAATGCTTGCCCTATTCATACTAAGGATAACACATTACATCTGCTACTGCTGCTTCCATTTATTACCTGATAGGCTAAATGCTTATGATAGCTCTATTTTAAAGGGAATACCAGAAAGAAATATTCACCTCCTAGATGTCAGTGCCCAGCCCAGCTTTCACCACCCAGATAAATAAGCATTGCATCTTTAACCAGGACACTCTCTTGGAACAACATGTGCTTCTAAGCCCACACAAATACAACTGAACATCATTTCTCCTTTCCCATCTATATGGCAACTCAGCCATTTATTCCCATTTAGAGATACAGAAGAAACGT
This sequence comes from Corythornis vintsioides, assembly GCA_025447755.1. Taxonomy (NCBI): domain Eukaryota; kingdom Metazoa; phylum Chordata; class Aves; order Coraciiformes; family Alcedinidae; genus Corythornis; species Corythornis vintsioides. The sequence continues at coordinate 5,912 of JAOEGS010013418.1, read as the reverse complement.
GCCTGCCTGGCAAAGGGTAAAACAGATCATTACACATAGACATGGATTTTGAGCCAATGAATAATATGAATCTTACTGATCTAACCTCAAAAACTCTCCTATTTGACACCCATGGAAATAAATTAATCTTTAATTTCTATATCCCCCTAAGAAAGCATCTTCGTGCATTAATTTTACCAAAGGCCTTAAATGAAAGCAGTAAACAAACAACTCCCTTGCTGACTCTGCAGGGAATAAGTCACTAACCAACTACAGACCAGCATAACCTTGACTGCACACTGCATGACAACCACTGCATTCTGCTTCAAACAACTCTGCATCTCCTCATCTTTTAAGCCATTATTTGTCCATCCACGAGTTAGACATGACAGTTATTTAAGCTTCTTCTGAAACAGCTCACAGAATGGTCTGGACTACTGAAAGAATATTAATAGCCAGATGTGACTATTTATTTGAGATTGAGAAACATACAGCATAGTCTTACAGCAGAGGAATGCCTCCACATCTGGAGATGTTTACAAACACTACTCTCAAGAGTTTCTATACTCCAGTCTAATCAGAGCTCTGGCCTTCCCCAGAAGTGATTTATTTATTTTTAACCAAGAAAGAAGGAAAATTAATCTAATTTACATGTCCCTCTGAACTGAATGCACAGAACTTTTTGCAGAACTCCGTGCCACATCTGGCTGTTCAAATTAGGCACCAATGACTTTTTTTCTTCCTTCCTAAAAATGCTTTAACAAAACACACTGTAAAGACCAGACAACCTGTAACTAACAGCAAAGTTTCCATAGCTTTCAGAATCTGGCTCCTGTTAACTTCTTTCGGACTAGCAATTATTTTTTCAAAATGCATTATTTTAGTAATGCTCTGAATCTTTCATACCATTTGTTTCCTAATTGTGCAGACACAGTTTAGTGACCATGACCTTCCTGCAGTAACCACTAACACTTCTCAGTGAAGCAAACCCAAGGTATGCTTCAAAGTCATGGGATAAAAACCAGCTTTGAGTCATTAGAAACTCAGATACTTGGCCCCAGCATGGAAAGATGAACAGACCCCAAACTGTAACTTGCTCAGCATTTTGCTTTTTCTGAAGGGGAAAACATTCCAGCTATCAAGTCAGTTCTGCCAGTATCTTTATTGCTCATTTACCAAGAAGCAAATCTACTAGTCATCCCTGTTCCCATCTACCTTTAGTTCCATCTAAAATAACTTAAAATTTAATGACTTGCTAATTCAGTTGGATTCTCTATAAAGCACAACCCTCTTCTTACCATTAACTTGAAACTAGACTTTCTTGGGTATAATCTCTCTCACTAGAACTTCACCTGCTTCCATCTGTTCAACTCCTTTCAGGATGGAATTATGTTCCCAACCTATCACTTTGATCACATCAGTCTTCCTCCTTTCACATCACCCTGAGCTGTTCACTAGTTGAAACACAGTTAAAGTCATTTTATAATGTTGATCCACCCAGACTTTAACTGAACATTTTGGCATATCAGAATTTTCACACTTTGCCCCATTGCTGCCCTCAAGTTAGGGTATTAATATATGTATTAAAAATTCTTAATCAAGAATGACTAGTCAAATACATAGCTGAGGTTACAATAATTGTCTCTCATTTTTACTGTTGAATTCTTCCTTTCCTTTTTGAAATCACTGCTTGCCATCATGTCTACATCCTCCAGAGCAGAAAAGTCCACCTCCAGTGTTGCTTACTCACACAACTAACACAAGGGGAACTACAGCCAAAGTTTTAGTATAAATTACAACCATGAAAATTAGCTCTTAAGAGGCTCTATCAATAAGTCAGTAACATTCAGAAGACCAACCCCTTTCAGAGATCTCACAGCCACAGGTGATGTCCAGTCACTTCTGCTAAAATGCATTAACTCGGAGATACATATTTTCCTTTGCTACTGAAGCAGATTATTTTTAAAAGCATTTAACATGCAGACAAGATGGATAAAACATTTAGCATGGAGAGCTGGAGCTTATGATTCACCTGAGACACATTAACAAGAGTTAGGCCATCCCCCATGTGCTTGAAATTACCTCTTTCATACAAGCTCTTGGCATCTTTTTACTATTACTGTTCCTTCTTCTATGACAGTTTAAGGAGCTGTGTGAACTAGAAACTTTGCAATCAACTCTGTGACTATCTGATTGTAATCAAACAGAATACTTCAAAGGTATGCAGAACACAGGGGTAGAGAAAAGCCAACAGTTCTTCATAGGCAAAAAGTTATTCTGCCTCAGCTTGCAAATGAACACTTTGTAAAACGACTTGAAATTCATAATTATTACCTGTAGCTTTACAAATACCTAGTATCTGAAGCCCTGATCTAATCAATAACATTTTCAGCACCTTTGACATGCAATTTTCTCATCAGCCCCAAATAACCTCATAACTGAGTCACTGCTGCCTGGTTTCATGAGAACATAGGCCTAACTAGTTTGCTTTTCTCTGCATACTTCATTTATCTACACATTTAGATATTTCACAGTTGCAACAAGAGCATCAACTCAATTAGTTTCTATGGGATAACAACACTGCTTGGGTTTGGTCTCATTCCTTATAACACCCTTGCAACAGTAACCTAGAAAGGCACTGTCTAGCTGGTCTCATTGCCTGAGGGCATCTCATCAGAGCAGCAACAACCTGAACAGTGCTCAGCGTTACTCCAGACTGTTACATGGATGTAATTCTTAAAACACTCCTAGCTTACTGAAGTAGTTTACTTATGCTGACAAGTTACTAATTGACTAATCAAATTTCAGACAGCCCCATTCCACGGTAGAGAGAATGGAGCCCGTGAGAGTAATTCAGTTGATTATGACACTCAGAGGCTTATCAAATAATCTAAACACTGCTGAATCCTGTTAAATCTTAAGCAATGCTTCCAAATCCATGTATTTGAAAAATCACACAGTAAAGCATAGAAAAATTTGTCTGCTTTCTCAGAAACATGACTTTAGAGTTTTTCCTCCTACCTTTTTAGTATATTCTACTTAGATCTCATGCTCTTCTTCAGAATAATCATAGCTGAGAATATCTTTATCCAAATCAAAACATTTTCACACTTTCACAAAACTCACAGATCCAGGGCTTTCAGAAAAGCCATAAACAAATACTGTTGCAGTTAGAAATGCTACTTTAACATCAGCATTCCCGTCTACACAGGACAAAAATGAACCAAAATAAAATTCAATTTGCATAACAGTAAACATGCAAATACAAGCCGGTGTAAACTCCCCTAAAGATAACAGAAAGACAGACCCTGCTTTCCATGCCACTGGGATCTTGCCAACATTGAAGAAAGATATGCAAAGAGGGATGAAGGGGAGGGTAATATAATAAAAAATAAGTATTTTTCATGCATATTGTGCTTTGCATTCATAGACTGCAAAGCTTTAATTCGTACAGATCCTAGGATTTTCCAAGCAGTTGATCTGTACATAGCATGTATAAAAATTAAGTCAGTAAGTGGCAAAACCACATGAAGCCTATAGACACGTATTCTTCTGGCCTAGCAGTTATTAGTAATTTCTGCAAGGACTATTATTCCTTTTTGCTAAGGAATATTACAGGGTGCCTAGTAAGAAACCACCATGCAAAATAAACCAAATCCACTTGCTCCAGAGAAAAACTATAAATATTGACATGACAGAACATCAGTGACAAGAAATCTACAATACCCAAGAGTAGGTGGGTAACATGAAACGAACAGAAAAGTCAGAAAACAGAAGAAATTAAGAATGCCCAATACACTGCAGGCCAAAGCCTGGACTCCATCAGTCTACAATAAAGTTGTAGAAACACCTTCAGGGTTAGGTGCAAGCCAAGAAAACAAAGAGGGCAGGGTCAAATATGCCTAGGAACACCACAGGCCATCAGAAAACCAACGCGAGGGCGGCACATGGGAACAAGGCTGCTCCATGCGACACCCCGGCAGGGAGCAACCCCAGGTCTGGCACTGTCCACCCCAAAAAATCACAGGGTTAGGAAGCTGCAGAGCGAGCTGGCATCTGGGTACCGGGCAGCACCGATGCCCGGCTGGAACGCAGGGCCGCTTCTCGGTACCTTGGCTTCGATAGCAGAGCCACGTACCCCGACGGCGGTTACGCTTCACACGCTGCTGCTCCTATCTGGTCACTCGACCTACGGAACGTAAACCTGCCAACAGTGCCCCGGAGTTTAGCGGAGCCCCCTCCCCGGGCCCACAGGCAGCCCCCCCGCCGCCCCCTCCCGCTCCGCGGGGATCGCCGGCTGCAACCTGCGAGCTTATTGCTGAAGGCCACACACACACGCACACACCCCCACCACGGAAAAAAAAAAAAAAAAGAAACATGAGCAGCCTTGCTGAAGTTAGTTAACAGCAACACACTGGCTAATTGCGTGCCCTGGCTGGTGACTCACTCGAAAGCTCACCCCCCCCCGGGGATGGATGGAGAATGGATGGATAAGGAGGAAGAGGCTGAGATGTGCAGGGGAGGAAGGGAAGAGGGGAGGAAGGAAGGAAGGAGGGGAGGAACAACCCGGCTTGGTGGTGCCCAGCTCCCCGCCACTACCCCACCCCGTGTGCGGTTATCCGAAAGGGGAAAGCAAGGGGCAGGAACTGAACCTCGTCCCTTCCCCTCCACGCGCTGCCTGGACCGAGGCAAGAAATGAGGGGGACGAAAAACGGCGGCTTCTCTCTCTCGCTCGATCACTCGCTCCCGCCTCACCCCCCCCCTCCCCAGCCCCGCTGCAGCCGCCACAGCAGCTGCGGCAGCTCCGGCGCGGAGGCGCTCACGCTGCGAGGGGTGCGGGGAGGAGGGGGGAGCAAGATGGCGCCGCCCGCGCAGAGGAGGGGCCGGTTCCGCCACACAGCGGCCGCGGCGCGTCGCCGCCTCCATCTGCTGTGTGGCAGCCGCGGCCTCCCAGGGCGAGGGGTGGAGCCGGGGAAGGCCGACTCTCGCCGCCGCTTCCTCCCTGCTTTTCAGCTGCTGCCGTCGGCCCCGCCCCCCGATCGCTCTCTCCCCGGCCCGCCTCCCGCAGGTGCTGCCTGGCAGCTGAGGGGAGGGCTCGGACAGCCACGGCCGTTCCCGCTTCCCCCGCAGCACGGGCGCCGCTGGAGGGTGGCGATAGGAGGCTTCAGGGCTGCTCCGAGTGCTGAAACGCGGGCAGGGTGTGGGGAGAGGCGGCTCAATCGCCGGTAGCAGGGCGAGGTGCTCCCGCAGGTGTCTGGCCTCCGAGCAGGTGCCAGCGCGCCCTCGCCTCTGCAGCTACGGCACCGTAGAGGTGTTGAATATGCTACTGACACAGCCTTCCCCTGGCTGCTCAGAACAGCTGCCCGCGAACCTGTGTTGCCCCTGGAAATGCCAGTGGATCCTTGCTACAACATAGCGAGTTGCACTTCTTCAACCGTGCTATTAATCATAGAATCGTTTAGGTTGGAAAAGACCTTTAAAATCATCAAGCCTGACCATTAACGCTGCCAAGTCCGCCGCTAAACCATGTCCCTCAGCACCGCATCTACAGAGCTTTAAAATACCTCAACTGCTTCCCGGGGCAGCTTGGTCCAGGGCCTGATAAACCTTTTCTGTGAAGAAATTTTTCCTAATATCTAGCCTAAACTTCTCATAGTGCAACTGGAGGCTGTTTCCTCTTGTTCTGTCGTTTGTTCCTTGGGAGAAAAGACTGTTGCCCACCTTGCAACAAAAAAAGTGGTTCAGAGCTGCAGCAGGGAAGGTTTAGACTGGACATGAGTAAGTATTTCTTTATCAAGAGGGTGCTCAAACACTGGAACAGGCTTCATAAAGAGGTGGACAATGCCCAAAGCATTGCAGAAAAGACAGAGATTTACTGGAGAGAGTCCAGCGCAGGGCTACCAAGATGCTGAAGGGAGTGGAGCATCTCCCTT